>UPTC01000010.1:0-59723 GCA_900537255.1 Acanthocheilonema viteae | reverse complement strand
ACACACATACACACACACACATACACACACATACATACATACGTGCACACATATACACATACACAGCTGTCATCCAAAATGCAAAATGCAAAATGCATGCACAATAGAGGCAAGCTAGACAACACCGACAATGAAAGATGACATTTTTTCATCCTCCGCTAAAACTATTTCCTATCATAACAAACAACACACGGTCACATGACACACACACACACACGCGCATACACACATACACACATACATACAGACACACACATGCAGACAGACACACACACACACACACATGTAGACAGACACACACACATATACGTGTAAATTAACATTCTGTAAGTGGCTTGATAAACCTACCTCCTCCCAATCAAAGGATATCTTTTTTAAGTCTTCCCATTTACTGTGGGAAACCCGAAATTATTTCATAATGTTAAAAATATCAATTTTCATGAAATTATTTCCTAATTATTCTCGTTTAAAAGATTTATGGTTATATTTGCGTGAAATCTTACTCATTAAGATTGTTAACTTTTATGATTATGGTAAAGTATCATCTTTGACTTTATTTCCGTACTATTATTTCCTTAATTCTTGATGTTTAATCGACTATCAAAAAGCAGTTCCCTATCATAAAAATTTGCGTTCTCAGCTTAATCTCATTTCAATCTTATGCCATTCTCTTTTCAAGTTTCATCTTCTACTTCTCATTATTGACCACAAAAAATACCTACAAGTAATCGATTCAATAAACGATATTTTCTAATAATTGTATTATAGCATCAAGAAAAACTAAAACTCTCTATCAAATAAAATAATTCCGCACTACTATTCCAGTATGCAAACTAAACCTTTCCCAAAATTAAAAATTTATAATTCTTTTAAGCTTCAAATAAACATATTCCTGCGAATAAATATCTTAATGCAATAAATGCTACTCACGAAAATCGAAGTTATCGGAAATTTTTGCTAATTATAGCATTCTATAATGCGCTTCAAAATACAAGTCATTTATTTTTTCCTCACTTCACAAAAAAAACTACCAAAAAAGAGTTCAATTAGAAAGATTTGACTTGTTTCCTTCAAAACATTAAATTCGGAACACGAAAAAAGAATTTCAGTTTTAAATATATGTATACATATGTTGACTTTTGTATCGGCAAGTATGTACATAACAATGGAAACATGAATGAAAATATATTCACATACATACATATTAAGCACTATCTAACTTATTTTATACAAGTTTCAACAGAACGTTTATCCCGCACTGAATCCGATCAAAGAGATCCTAATAACCTGTGTATCATGTAAAGCATTTTAATGAATTTATGATTGAACATTATACATTATAAAATAGAGCAGGTTACCTAGATTGCAAGAAACTGTACTGAATCTAGCCAATGTGCAAATTACTTTCAAATATTGCAATTTTGTTAAAGAGTAATTCAAACTTTGAAGTTAAATTTCTTTTTGAGGTGAAAAAATATGAAAATACATGATTTTATGGTTTAAGATCATTGCATACATTTGAGAAGATTGGAAATATAAAAGTGAAAATTTTAAAAACAAAAATAGTAGATGTGCCGGTTAGAAGAGATCACTTAGGACAGCAGCGCTTATCCAAGATAATGATGCCTGGGAGAAAGACTTAAAACTTAAGATTGTTAATTCAACCTAGAGGGCCAAATCGTTTACGTAAGCATTTACGACCCATACCGAATGCAAAACTACTTATGAAAAATTAAAGGGAAAGGCTAAGAAGATGACAATTTTAGATTAGAATATTCGTTGATGCACAATATTATGTACTGGTTATAGCTACTACTGAAGTGGAAGTCAGGAAATCTGACTTCTATGTTATCGATTAGCAATTTCTAATACAAATGTAATATACTATGACGGCTAGACTTTTGAAAAATATTTGAGAAAGGAATGGGAAAAACGTAATGGAAAACTAGAATATTTAAAAATTTTCTTTTAGCGACATTCATTTGAATTAATTATGTCGATAAGATCCTTCACATTTGGGGATTCAAAGGTTCTAATTTGATCATTTCTTCGACGTCTGCTTCCACGAACTGCAACGGCATCGTTACCAGCATTTACGCGTTGTTGCTGCATTCGTTCAGCACGAACAGCACGTGCTTCTGCTTTCTGAAAATCTGATACATAATAAAATAATCAACATATGATACATTGTATATCATATATCGATTATTCGTTCTCACAGCAAGAGGCGGGTAATCGGAATGTCAAATAATTGGGCACTAGATATTGCAATATTCGATCACATCATTCTAGCTTTAACCAATGGGAAATAAATGACGGAAGAAATAATATACAGAACTACTGAACAAATGCTGACAACGTTTCAATGACATAAACATAAAGCAAAATGAAAATTTAAATAATAAAGTTTAAACCAACAATAAGCGAGTCTTTAAAAAGTCTGATAGCCTGGCTCAGAATCTCAAGGATATTTTCCAAACCCAATTGTGGAGCACAGTAATATTCTTTTAAACGACTCTCATTATGGCGCACTTTTTTGATGGATCGTGATAATTGTCCACATTTTGCTGTGGAGTCCTGCAAAAAAGAGATGATATCAAAGGATTTCAATCAACTTCTACTTCTAATAGTATTGAAAGATGCTTGAGAGAAAGAATGATGGTAATAACCGTACAGCTAGAGTGAAATTTTTATATGAAATTTACACACCATAATGATAGGGGAATAATATGCATAGAGTTCACCATCGCCACATTCCTGCAAACTTTTTAATGACAGTTCCAAAGAACGACGAAGTGATGCTTCTGATTTTTCCAAGTCTTCAATCGAGTATTTCCTGAAACCTTCCATTCTTTTTGTACATTTGGAAGATGAAAAGATTGCATATTTCAAACGGTCCCAGAACGTTAAAACGAAAAGCATTAATCCTAAATATTTGATGTTGCCTATGTCTCCAGCGTAGAAGAAGTTGCTCTTTTGGCTTATTTAGAAAATCAATTCCAATTTATGGCACCTAGTCTGTTTTTGCACAACTTTCCACACGCAGTACATTATAATTTGAATCATTGCTTTTGAAAAAATTTCACATATGCTAAAACTTAGCACTAACTTTGCAGGTTCCAAAAAATCTAGGACTTTCACAACAGCTCGCAAATTTTCATCAGCATATTCTGCTAAAACATCAACAAGACGTATGTTAGCTGCTGCACCATTTCCTTTTGTGTTCAGAGCAGCCAAAAATGATGACAGTGTAAATCCAGAAGCACCAGCAGCGAAAGTTGACTAAAGTATTACACTTGTTCGATAAAACAATTTTTAAAATTTCTAAGCAAGTTTATATGATAAAATTATTCATTGTTATTTTCATCAACTTTAAACTAGCAAATATTACACTTCGTTATATTGACAAAGGAATGGTTAAAGGTATAGGCAGTCTAGTTGATTGCTAAATTAAAAGAAGCATTTCGATATCCGAGATTGTGAGGGAGCTTAAGCATACGGATATTACAATCAAGAATACCAACTAGCTAGCAATCAGATATCGTCTAACCTGTAATTGAAATGGTTAACCTAGTTTTATGCGATGGAAAACCTACGAACGAAACGAATATAAAGAGTACAACAAAGAATAAGATCAAAATATAGATGGTGGAGAGATAAATACAGATAATTCAACAAAACATATATGGCACTATGGCACTATAATGAGACAACAAAGTATGCCGTTCTCAAGTAAATAATTTATTGACTGTAAGGACAGAAATACTATTTGTCCATTTTTCTTACATGTAAGTTAATCATAAAGAAATAAAACAAACTTGATTCAAAAAATTTCCATACTGCAAGCAGCGATGAAAAAAGATGTTAATGGAGGCAGAGTTGTAAAGTTCATTGGAAGCGGTTAGAAGCAGGCGAATGCAATCAAGTTGTCGTGCAAGCTATAATAAATCAGAGAAATTCTTTCAAAAATGACAATTTAAGTTTGCAATTATATCACTATGAAAGGATATTTCCTTAGTTACGCATTTACTACGTGACTATCACATATTTATCGTACAACCAGATTAATATTATATCAAGTATTACAAAAATAAACTCACATCGCTTACAATATTGTCAGCAAGAACTTTCAATTCTATACGCAACTTCAATAATCGTTTTTGAGCAATTAAGAAGCAAAATAATTCTGCATCTTTCATATTATCGGCGGTCTTCATTTTAGCAAAACACGCAAGCTGTAAAACATTACGTAGTCAATGTATTAAATGATACTTCAAATATGCAATATACAACAATCAATGTCAATGGTTCCTTCTAAATACATTTTTTTCAGTTTTTTTTTTCTTCCGCCCAGCATTAGCTATCATAGAGCAGCATGACTTTTTGTTACAGACATATCATCTTAGTTCATGTCAGCTAATGAATTTCTCAGTCTTTCCAAGAGAAATGAATTCTCTATAATTGAGAAAGAATTCTTCCCTCAAAATGAAAAAAATTATAAGTATGTCACAATTATAGCATATGTTCTGTTGAAAGAAATTCAAATTCATGAAAAAGGGGTAACCTCATCGGATGATGGGAAGTGCTTCAAAAGAGAAGTTAAATAGTCGAGAGAAAGATCACTAATTGCAAGCGATTCCATTTTCTGTATTAATTGCTCCAATGTAAGTGGACGGAATCTGAAAAACAAATATGTAAAATTTAAACGAAAATGAAATAATGATAAAAATACTTCGCCTTTGCACGCTGTTACAATTTTTTTTTTATTTCTTAAACTTCAAGATTATCTTGCTTTTACTATGAAAATATCGCCATAGAAGCATAATATATTCTGAAATTCATTTCAATGTGATGCATGTACGCCATGATGTTTTGGAATGCTTTTACTTAAAAGCATTCCAAGGAACATTCAATAACTATACTGCGTAGCAAGTACTATTAAACTATTATGGTTGAAGACTACTACGGCTGAGAATTTGGATACCGCCTCAATAGATAACTCAAACAGCCTTTCCTTGAATAGTTTCACGGAACCCTAGAGGTCGATGACTTAAGGTTGTTCAACAAAAGAACGTTTTCAGTATACAATACATGAATCAACAAAGAACAAATTTGTAAGGCCCGAATATAGCTAATAGATTATTGTTGTTGTTGCAGGCTTTTTAAATTTTTTATAATCAATCACCTTGCAAGGACGATGCCTAAATTGAGTGCCCGCTTTTCCGTAAGAACACCAAATGCTGCACTTTGCTTTCTATGATCAGCACCAGCATTTCGAGTTTGCTCCTGAGTAGCGGCAATACGCGAATTGCATGGACGCGTTCGTTCAAAAACTTTTTCCAGCTACAAATTCACTCCGAAAAACCAATTATCACTATTTTACAAAAGGTAATGACAAAGAATATAGTATTTCTCATAATATTCTCTCCCTCCGCCACTTAAAAATAATTGTGCTAAAGTGAACCTTCTAATCAAGTCCTCTATTTTATTTTCCTATTTAAGGAATGTACTATTTTTCCCCCACTTCCAGGCAAATAGACTCACAGCATATATAACTCACAGCATCATTCTCAGAGCTTGCGTAAAGAAATCGACAGGTTCTAAGAAGACAGCTCTTGCTCATGGGCAGAATGTTTGAATTTAGCTTAATCTAAAACATCTTAATTCTACCAACCCGTTCACGTTCTTGCTGATTAAATTCAGCATAAATGCCACTTTGATCACTCCAGATAGTCGACCGTGTCACTATCATTTCTGGCTTCACTGCCTCCCATGCAACCGTATTGGTTGCACATTGCTTTCTTGAAAATATATAAAATATATAAAACTTATGCAATTACCTGTTATAAATTTTATTAAGATATGCTATATGATTAACGAACTTTTACCTCACCTCTATCCTATTTCTAGCAGACTAAATTTCTGCCACAGTTTTTACTAACTCAGCAGTTTAGAGCATAAAAAGCAGTGATCAAGCAGCCCAGTTAGGATTTCAACTCTCGTAATCTGTAAATTTTATGTTCTGGACTAAAGAGAAGAAATACAAAACAATATTCATGTTAAGACCATTCCAAGAGGCATCACAGGTGCTAATACTTATTGTTGATAAAACAAGTAAGACTATTACTTGTATACAGAAATCGATTTGACGACAACTGGAGGTTCAGTGGCCGGTATTTTTTTTAGAAGTGAAGTATTCAGAAACTCGGGAGGAGGTGGAGGCAAAGGAGGTGGAGGAGGTACAGAAGTAATCGGCGGCTTCGCTGTACTGAAATTTATAATTTATTAATATCCGGAACAGAAAGAAATCTTTATTAAAGAACAATTTTATATCCCTACCAAGAAAAGCGTTAAAAAAGTTCACGTATCACGACTATATGATGAAGGAGAAAACTTTGTTTTTGCAAGGAAAGTAACTTCTCAATAGAAGTTAATAAATATTGATAACCATTTTGCCAAATTTTCTTTTCTCATCATTAAGATGAGACAAAACAGATTTTCAAAACATTGAAAAATAAGTATTGAAATGTAAAATGAGGCCTAGTGACCTGAAAACAATGATGAATTTATTAAAAAATGTTTGCACAAAATGCTTAATTTATTATGTTTAATGAGGATGAAGCAACAAGCCATCAGTAGTTAAATACAACTGGAATATGCCAATTTTCATTAGTTTTTCAGAAACTGGAGATGCTCTACATGGACCTCTTCTATTAATCTTTTCGCCTACCTTTCTTTCTCAATAGGTGGTAAATACTGCAGTGATTTTGGTGATTCCTTCAAACTGTAATTTTTCTCGTCACTCTTTTCATCTGGTTTTATGCTAGAAGGTACTGCAGGAATATCATCATCTATGAATGGAATATTTGCCATTTCGGTCTGTCGACTTTCACTACAGCGTTTCATTCGAGAAGTTGATCGAGGCCGTCTTATTGTCTTGAAAACAGCTCAGTGACAGCTAGTCAGAAACATTATAATATTATAAATATCATTTGAAAAATTTTAAAAAAGTGATAGAATTTTCTGTACTGACCTAAATAAGCTAGAATTTCATTCTGATATTTCAAAGTCTAGCACTAGTCTTTGAAGACACTAAAGGATATTCAAAAGTAGTAATAAGTTGAGCAACAGTTTAAAAAAAAAATTTTCAATAATACAAGATAAAAAGTAAAAACAGGATATATATAGAAACCTGTAACACTAGCGAGGATTGATTAAACATCAAGTGGCTTTGAACATTAGTGCACCTGGTATCATCTTCAGAAGGTACGACATTACATGAATCGTCTTTTGTTACTGAAATCTTATCAATTTAATTCCCTGAAAACTTACATTTCTCCTGACAAGAACTAAACTAAGTTACCTGCTTCAGTTTGCACTCCTTCACTTCGCAAGTGACCTCTTTGAAGATAATAAAGTACACCTCGCAGTCTTTTGCCGTTTGGTTGAATCTTCGCAATAAGCTCTAGTATATCCAGCTAAATAAAGATGCTACGAAAGTGTTTTCTATTAAAACTACTCGTCTAATTTCACATTAAAGAAGCAAATTTCAAGATAGCGATAAATCTATTCTTGCACATAAACTAAGGAAAAAAATCAAAAATCTGGTTAAAATGATCTTCTAAGATAATTCAAAAAATGGTACACTTCTAAGCTACGTGGAATAAGTATTCAGCTGATTACCATTTCTGTTTTCCTGGATGCAAGAAAAAAAAAATTTTCAAAGTAAAAGGCATTTTTAACATGTTATAAAGGAAATTTTTTTAAAAAAAAGCGTTTTTGAAATATCTGAAGAAGGCATAAATTTCGAGTGATTCAATTTTTCTTTTTCTTAATATAAATTCTACAACGAAACTTTGACGTACCATAGGACAATTTTCGGACTATGTAAATTAAAGGCAGTACAATTAAAAATTTCTCACATTAAAATCTAGCTAAATAAAAAATTTGTGACAAAACATATACCAAAATCTCAGCTGACGTTGAGTGCTTTAATTTTACGTATGCTGCTTGGAAAATATCGATCGGATGACGGGTACCACTACCTACGAGATTATCGTTGGATTCACTAGCGAAAAATATTTCCAGTTCTGATTCCACTGCTTGATTTCGCGATTCAATCAGGCTGGGTAGTGCATTGAATAGACCCAACGCTAAAAATGGATTTCCATCAGAATTTTTGAAAAAGCAGTTAGAAGTTGAAATAGAATTTGAACAATCAAAATAAAAATAAATTTGAATTAATTAATCAATCGAGATATAAATCCTCTTAAGTATTCCGAGACCAAATTTTTTCCCTGAATAACAATTAATAACAAAATCTGTACTGTTTTAAAATTTCATAGCTTACTTACACATCAAATCTTGCCGTAATGAATGACGTTGCATGTAGTCTTTGCACTGAAGTATGATTCGATTCAGAGCAGCCAAATTTTTCGCTTTCACACTCGCACTGACTGCCTCCGATTGAAGTTCTTCTAAGATAACTTGCACGCTTCGAGTTTCCTGGAAGAATAAACCGATTCAGTTATTCTTCTTGCAATCAATATAAGAGAAATAATCCCAAACAATATTCTTAAAAAATTCAAGAGAAATGGGAAATGAAAATATAAAAACTTGTCTCTGAACACTTTTTTCAGGCTTAAAGGAACAGATAATATCAGAAATGACAAACTTTATTCAACAATTCGAGCGAGTCCTTCCGTGATATCCGAGAAGGCAGTACTGACGCTATCGTCTCTGAAAATTTATATTTGTTTAATTTTATATATTCTATAATCATGGAAGTCAAGTCAAAGTCTCAAAAATAGTTATCACAGATTAAAAATTTAAAAAAATATTTTATATGCTTGTTTTATTTATTTAAAAAAGAGCAAAAATTACCACAGAGGCCAAAAAATTCAACCAAGCAAAAATAACCATCATGAATTTCCAAATCCGGAATATCGGTAACATGTTGCGGCGGAGGAGGTGAACCACCCTTTCCGGAATCAGCATCAAAACTTCCTTGTCTCCTGGAGTTTTTGTCCACATCTTTAGCAGCAGATGCAGTTGGAGTCATAATTCTGATCATCTCATTGGAACCAGCACTTTCACAGAAAGCTGTCACATAACTACCAGAAGAATTGGATTGAAGCGATACATTTACATTAGTCAATGACTTTGCAAATGAATCCTCTTCATTTCCCAGACGATACTCCTCTGTATCCTAAAAATCCAAATAATACATTCATTCTCCAGGCATTTTCCCATTCTCAAACTTCATTAAAACTTTAACGTGATTTCTTCATATTCTGTTCCACCTATCACTGTGTAAGCATAAGAGCGTTATAGTTTGCTGAAAGATATCCTATGTTAATGAAACAAAAATGATGCATACCATTCATAAATTTCAATTAGCTTAAGAATTAATTACAAACTGGTATATTTGTTGTAAGTGATATATTACTCAGAACAACAATGAACCAAAAAAAGCTAGGAATGCCGAAAAATAAATGAAATGATGTGATGCAGTTCACTATTTCGCTCTTTCTGCCTCTTCTCTTCTTTCTGCTCTTCTTCGATTGTTGTCAGAATCTCACCGTAAAGAATTCAAATCATGATATGCCGCCTTTTTTTGTTTTCTACTTATGAGAGCGCGAAATGCACTTGAATATGTACTTTTTTTGGGAACAAAACATCTCAGTAAGCTATCCAAATTTACAAATACTCGCGCAAACCGAAAAACGAAAATAACCGCATAACGCATCATTTGCTTGACTCCATTTATTAAACAAGCAGTGCAATCAGGTTCTCCAATTTGAATGAAAGACTTTCTGACCAAGCTTTTTATCTGCCATCCTTATGTATTCAATTTCAAATATCACGTGCATTTCCATTTTATTCACTTGTATAATTATCATCGATGTCAGAAGTGTTTGTTCATAAACTTATTGCGGTTATAGATCTTGTTTTGAATCCATATCACAAACGAAGAATGGTTTGTCTTTTAATAAAAATAGTATTACCTTTGAAGGCTTTGATGAATTTCTTTCTTCGGCCTTTGCTTCTAATGCTTGCCAAAAAGATGACTGTACTTTTCTGATTGTCTTACTGCCCAGTGCAGCAACAAATCCTCTTTTTTTCTTACTTCTGAAAAATTTAAGCAATAAAATGAAGAAAATCCATAATCGTTTTTCAATATAAAAATCTGTAGCTCTTGGAATAATATATATACATATGCAAATAAAATAAACTGCAATAGAAGAAGTTTCAACTTCCAATTGCTACTTACATCACCTTTACATAATTTGAAAAGTAATGAAGTCTAAAGCAGTACTATTTTTTTATTTTTTATCATTAAGTAATAGTTAATACTGGATAGAACTTATTCGATACAGCGATTAATATACCACTATTACTGTTTAGGCAGGAAAATGTCATTAAAAAATAAGACATTGATAAGCAATATCAGTAGGCAAAATACAGCATTGAAAAAGCTTGCTTTCTGCCTAGTGCCATCACAATCGCAGCAGCACAAGATTCTAAATCCACGAATCCAAAATTCAAAATGACAAAACCAATAGCCAAACCACCGAAAATTTTTCGTAAATTTGAACAAACCGACCACTGTGAATCTAACCACTGCAAATAAGTGATGAATTAAAATAAATGATCAATTTAAGTAAAAATAAAAAAATAACAACTCAATGTTTTCATAAATTAGATTTCAGAATAGATATGAAAATTTTGAAGCAACGCTTTCTTCTTTACGAGGATTCAAAGTTCAAATTAAACCGGTCAATTGGTAAACTGTAATGACTTCTTAATCTTAACTATAGGGAATTGCTCAAAACAAAATTAACGAAAAGACGTAACGAAAAATGCAGTGGTTTAAGAGACGGTAAGACAAGGATTCATTCAGTATAAGGTTTACATAATATATTTAGGTCAGATTTCTCCAAAGCGATTGTTATTATGCGATTAGCGATCTTTATAAACTCATAGTAAGCCCAAGTAAAATTGAAATAACAATACACAGCCATGGTACAAATATTTGTCTTTTGACTTCACGAATAAAACTTATATTTGTTATATGGAAAAAGTGATGCAATAATGGCGGAAGCATATTTAAATCTATCAGGGAATGTAATGATTGTACTTTTGAAAATACAGTCTACAGATCTATGATCGATCTTTCAAAAAGGTTTTATAATATTAATGAAACGAAAAATATAAATTGAAATAAAGAACGAAGATCAATTAAGTGTAAATCTGCATCATCCAAAAGTACACTTTTAAGATAAGGGTCCTGCGGAATCACTACAATGCGTTCACAAGTTAAATATCTGAATTAATTTAAAAATATATAAATTAACAGAGCAAATTTGCTCTTTGTGCAAATTACTCAATTCTTAATTATCAAACGTTTCTTTCTTTTTATTTTCACTGGAACTGTTTTGGTTTAAAGTATCAACTGACATGATAAATAAATATACTGTTTTCTAATCTAACGTTCTGAATAACTGTATGGTTAGAATGCTAAGTGACATCAGTTAGTCACTTCAATCCAACTTGCGGAACCCAAAAACGTTATTACGTCTTTCTAACTTACTTCTAAACTTGAGACCTCTATCGTCATCCTTTCAAGTGAGAAGATAGACTGAGTCAATAAAGTTAATCTAATAATTGCTGACTGATTATTTCCACAAATCCAACTATCTGAAGAATATAAGTTTAGGGCAAAACGTGAATTTCACTTGGGAATTTCGGAGATGTAGTGAATTTTGAATGCTGTATGCGAAAATATGTCAATTACGTTTTCTGCATTTCATTTTGTGTGTGAATATCACTCAAACGGTATAATATGACAAATTAAAATAAAATTAAACCATCTCAAAAACTTCATTATCAAACAGTATATTTCTTGGGATATCATATCTACCTACTGTAAAAATAGTATCATCCAAAACACAAATCCTTCGTGCTTTTCTTCCTTTATTTATTCGTTTTGCAATACTACCTGAAAATCAAATGGTACCATCTGGCAATTACTTTAAATATTTTCTCTAACTCACTTTAAAATTTCTTCAACGTAAGTTACGACATAATATAACTTGCGTGACGTACTACATATGTTAGAATGAAGTAACTTGCGCATATGAACGTGATTGTGGAGTAGAAATTTTAAAATAACGAGACTTTAATTAAAATATTGTTTTTATTATAAAAGCGATATATTGGTCCAATTCCCTTTCTTAGTTTATAAATCTTCCAGTATACCTCAAGACATTCCTGTAATGGCTAGTTCAACCTATGCAGTGAATGATTAGGGGATATAATTTTCAAATAATTGAAGTGGTGATATAGCACTAAACTCCATAAGATTCAACATTCCTATACTCGAAATTGATCATCGAAAAAGAACGTATACTCCTGTCCTCTTGTAAATATCTTTG
Organism: Acanthocheilonema viteae; assembly: GCA_900537255.1. Taxonomy (NCBI): domain Eukaryota; kingdom Metazoa; phylum Nematoda; class Chromadorea; order Rhabditida; family Onchocercidae; genus Acanthocheilonema; species Acanthocheilonema viteae. Next base: position 47,286 of record UPTC01000010.1, on the reverse strand, counting down.
GTACCATATTTGGTACTTTGGAACATAACTGTAAATTATCTTTGGTTTTTTCTAAATTTTGATAATATGCTTTCCATGATGAGTGAAACAACATGAAATATACGTTTAGGGCAAAATTTTCGTGAATTTCACTTGAGAATTTCGAAGATCTAGTGAATTTCGAATGTTGTAAGCGAAAATATATCAATTACGTTCTGCGCTTTTCATTTTCAACGGTAATTATCAAAATCATGGAAGTGAGTGCAGAAAACCGACCAAAAAACAGCATTAATAAATGCATAAAACTCATTAGATAAATGACCGAAAGATATCATATCAGTTGACTTTGAACTAAACTGATCTAAGCCAATCCAATTTTAAATAACTGTAACCCTAGCAAATCTCCAAAATATTTAACCAGGTCAGCCTGAAATGCTTTAATCCATTCATCCAACGTGATCTAAGTGTATCAATCCACTTAACCCAACGTGATTTAAGCCATATCGATCATTTATTCCCTGTTCAGTAATTTTTTTAGGAATAGGAACAAAATATAGTTGTAATATGTGGACGATGTACCGCCAGTAACCAATCAACCGTTTCTACACTACAGGATGTCAGAGCATGAAGATGTATCTGAAGTCAGGATTTCCTCTCCATCTTTCTCTTCCTCTCATCTTCATATCTGTTCACATATTTATCTTTATAACAGTCATGTATTCATTCGCTGCAAAAGGAATTCGGGAGACATCCGTTCATACTCTAATAAATACGCCTATACTATCATTTTTTCATTATGATTTGGAAAAAAGCAGATGATTTAATGCGTTTGAAGAGAAGAGAGAAAAGGTATGGATAGTACCACCTGCTGAAATGATTCCATTCCGTAAAACTTTGAATGAGTGGCAAAAAGTAAGGTAAGTTGGTTTTAAAATCTGGGAAACAAAGCATTGTTTTTAAGTCTTTAAATATTGTATTGAAACAATAGTTATCACTACGATTCGACGAAAAACAAAATGAATAGATTGAAATGAAATTTTTGACTTAGTAATATTTTCTTACGAAGTAGACGACGCCATGTACGTGGTCTCGCAATTTTCTTGATATGAAACTCAAGATGTTCACTTTCCATTGCCTTATTGCAGATTTTTTCCCGTAACACTCCTGTTGAATCATTTATCACCTTAATACAAAAGCTGTCCTTTATGGTACAGCGCATTGTTGTAGAAAGATAATTCTCGATCAAGATTCATCATTGAACATGCCTTCTAAGGTACAATTTTACTCACTTGGAAAACAAGTGTTGATCTGAATGATTGATAATATTTTAATTGGTACCGTTAGCATGTGGCAATTCAAATTTCAGAAATTGGTAAATATTTCTGTAAAGTGTATTTGAAATTGATATTTGAAATTTATACTTGAAATAAGGAAGTGAAATTAGAGTTCCTAAGGAAATGTAAGTCGATAACTTGGAACAAAACTTGATTGATTTAAGTCATACTCAGAACAAGTAAACACTATGAATGGAATATGAACAAATCTTTATCTCTCTCTTTTCCTTTTTCTCTTAAAATAAGTAAAGTTGCTTTTCCATTGGTTACAAAAACAAATATTATATGACTACACAGCTAAGTGAGTGATTACTGATGAATTTGTTGCAATAGGGAAATGAAGGAGAAAGAAATAGCGATGAGAAGGGAATTGTAAAGGATCACGCGGTTAGAATAGGGTTTCTGTCTTAATTAGTACCACATCATTTAAAACCGATGACCTGGACTGGATTAATGGACCATCCGATAATGTTGACTTTGATGAAAGTCACTCATTGAACACTAGCACAGGTACTTATGTGGTCATGGTCGGACGACAAATACAAAATGTTTTATTAAATTCGTTAAATTGCGTAATGTTGACAACAAGCTTTACTCACTTATTGTGGTTTAAAAAAAAAAGCTCGTATTGTACAAAGAAATGACAGCAATGACACATTGTAAAACATTATTTACTACATCGTTAAAAAAATTGAGCTAATATTCTGTTTGACATATGCTTTCAAGGAAATTTTGAATCTCACATACAACGATCAGAATGAAAGATTCGCATAATATATTGTCGGTAATGCATAATACATTAATTTAAATACATGAGAGAGAAAATAGAATGAGGAAGAGATGAATTTAATAATGACATCATTTTAAAATAGCCAAAATAATTACATTAATTTCTTGCAAAATAAGACTAAAAAATTTACGAAGAAAAATGCGACAAATTAAGTCTTCTGAAAAATAAAACCTAAAAGACTCTCTCTTCCATCACTACTTGCCTTGTTTGATTCATATACTATAGCTCTTTGTTAGTTCAAATAAATTCCGTATCACTGAAATCTCCTTTATCTTTTTACATTTTCTCGAATATTTTATAACACCATGCTCGGGCAATGTCGATTTAGCTGCGATTGATTCTAAGAAATCATTTCAATCCTACATTTTTAAACGCGATCAGAATATGTTTAATTAAAATTCATTCCTTAAGTGATTGCTATTTCTTTATATGACATTATAAGTATTATTTGTTCTTTGGTTATGTTGTAAATATCATGAGGATTCAAATATGCCCTTGAAAAAAAATGAATCAAATTTAAAAATACTATTATACACTGAATTTACTTTGTTCAAGTTCTTGAATTGAAAAAATTTGAAATGAGTTTAAGAAATAAATAGTTTTCTCTATGAAATGAAAAGAATAGAAAAAAAACAAAGCCTATTCTATATTTGATTTTAAAATCATTGTGATTTAGGTTTAATATATCTGAGGTGGATATGAAAATTATAATTGGCAATTATTTGACAGAAACATATATTTGATTTTGGATTGTGTGAGAATTTTAGAAGAAAGTCTCATCAATAATTGCAGAACCGATACATTTCAATTCAATTTTTAATTAATTTCAAGAAAAAAGAAGCATTGATGTATTGCAAGATTGATGAAGAATTTTTTACAATTGCAAAATATTTATTTGTAAAAATAGTAATTCTGCTTTTTTTTAGATAGAAAATATTCCTAACCAAAATCAACAGAGAAGATTCGTATTATTTATTTCTTTCCTTTTATAATGTAAATGATTTATAATGCAGCATAAAAATAGGAAGATATTACAGGTAGTCATTTTACTTCCTGAATTGTTTATCAAGCGGTTGTTTTCTAATTTCAAGCAATGACAGATTCAGATTCAAGTACGATCAGCAAATTGGACGCAGACAGTGATTATATGAAGCGTCGTTATTTGAATAATACTAAAAGATTGCTGGTACGAATTCATTTATTTCAATCATATAATTGAAGTTAAAATTGCATTACGGTTCATAATTAAAGTTTTTTTAGGACAGCGAAGAAAGTGATAGTAGTCCATCACCTCCGAGTTATGCTGTATTTGAAGATGAAGATGGTAATCTGGTCAATCCAGCTCTCAATGTAAGTTTCCGACTTTATTATAAATAATTTCTTATAATTGTAGCCGTTTGGAGGATTTTAGGAAAATTTTGAGGGAAGTTCAGGATATGTCACCAATTTCACACTATTAAAGTGATTTGGGCTAACAAATGTTAGTGATTTATATAAAATTGAAAACAACGGTTTGATAGTTGATTAATAGCTTGTTCCAAAATGGCCCATTTACTTCTAATATGTATATTCGTTAGGCATTATCTTCAGATTACTGGGAAATATTGCTTGAAGGAAAGTGAATTTTTTTCAGGTGATCTGGCCAGCACGTCCGCATCGAGGACGCTATTCACTTAGTGAATATAAAGAGCAAAAACAACGTTTGCAAAAACATGCCGAGGAACGGCGACAAAATAAAAAGTACAATCTCAAACTCACTCTGTTCTTAAATACTTTAATGATAGGCAATGTAATTACATCGAAAGATGCTTATCTCGGACGAAAACAAGACGTTCTGTATCATTGCAGGCTGAATGTGATCGGTGTGCAAATTTGAAATCATTCTAAAATTGATCATTGCGATTCGTGTCTTTTTTTAGGCATAGGAAATGCGTTAAACAATCAGAAGGACAGCCTGATGTATTACGTTCCAATACATCAAAACAAACAAAAGGTAGCAACAATATCTATGTCGGTGTTCGGTCGGCATCAAGCTTACGTTCCATCTTGCAACCTACAGAATTTCGACTCTTTTATATGCAGCCAGAATCAATGAATTCATTTGATCAGGTGAATGATAATAGATAGCCTTCATCTTTTCCATTCAGATTGAGTACGGAATCTGAGTAAAGTTAAGGTACTATCGTGGCTTCTATAGCTGCACAAAAGTTTCCTAATCATAATGAGCAGTTTACTAATCATAATACAACTGTTTTATTTCAAAATCAAACATTCAATATCTTTAAAAAATATAGAAAAAAAAAGATCTTTCAAAATTCAAGTACGATATAAATCTACAAAGATTTAAATCAAATGTCCGGGTTATAATTAGAAGTTTGTAATTAAACGATAGAAACTACTGTTCCAAATTAAAATTCATTCTTTTAGATGCCTGTCAAAATGCCATTGATGTTGGCTTATATGAGTTCATCTGGAAAAATGTACAATTTCAGTTTCAAAAGGCATGAATATACTTCTGGGACATTTTGGCAACTGGATTTGAATGGTATCGAAGGTCCCGAGCAACCAATGTATCTTTTTTCTTCGATCTCTGAGTTTAGCTTTTTAATTTTATTTGATCGGCTTAGTAGTTAGTGAGATTTTTACGAAATTTTCATTTTTATTAATGTAAGGTAAAGTTTTTCTGCTACATACTACGCCAAGTTATGGTGACAGTTGTGGCTTATTGACTCTTCCTCAGACACTTCAGAAAGTTGCAGATTTCATTCAATATCAACGCTGGTACGATATTATAAATTGTTTGTTATCAATTGTAGCGATGGCAGATCGGAAATATTTCCAGTGGATTAATAATTATTTTAAAAAAAACCATGTTTTATTTGTGTTTCTACGTATGCATGCATGTTATTTAGATTTGTAAAATATATTCAATACTTGTCAATTCTGAGCAGTAAATAGTTTAAAGGAATATTATCAATTCTGAACAGTAAATGGTTAAAGGAGTATTCTAATTGCGAATAATACAAAAATTCTTTTTAGAAAACAATTATGAACTCTTCAGTTGTGTTAAATACATTCAAATTACGAAGATAGGTAAAGAGATAAAAAATAATATAATTAGCTGCTTGCAAACAGTTTTCTTGTAAAAATTATGACAAATTTCGTGTGTGCTCTTTTAATAATTTCAATACACTTTGCATTTCTTAATTAGCAAAGCTAACGAAATTTACACTGTAATCATCATAGATTTCATTTAAAATGCTTTATGCTGAGTTACTTAAAGTTCACGAGTTAACGCTTCAAATTTAATTTACAGCTTCGTTATGTCAAAATTCACAATGAAATGAAAAATTAATACAAATCTACGAAGAAATGTATTGAAAAGAAAAAAATATATAGGTAAAATTTGCTCTGTAAAAGGAATTGAATAAAAGATGAGTGAAAATATTTTTTTTAGATAAAAAATTGAAATCCTGGAATTATCTAATGTGCACATCGATGGATTAGAATAGGAAGTGATTGATATGTTATAATGTATCAATTTATGATATGTCTAATTTAATTATATCATTACACTTCCTTTGACCACGTCATCGAGTGGTTGATGAATCAGCCACTGGATAGACTACAGTTTCTGTGGTGGGTTTTGGATCAGCCGGATGAATTGACTGTCCATTAGCGTCCTTGAATTGACATTGAATACGCTTAACACCTTCAGGCTTATATTTTTCAAATATCTCCCGAGGTTGCATATTGCAATCTTCCTGAAAATTAGGGGATAAAATCAATAATAACTCTGAGAGCTATTTTTTTAGAAGTTATCGAAATGATGCATATGAAATTGAAATATTAATTGAGCATGAATTATTGTGTCGTGGGATATAGATTGGTACTAAGGTCACGTTTGTAATGTTTTTGAATTTTCATTTAAATTTAATATAATTGTCTAATAAATAGATAAACTACGAGGGAAGAAAAAAGTAAAAACTTAAAGTGTTACTTCGTTAATTCGAATATGATAAAATGAGATGAAATGTAAATCATCTTTTGGCACATTTTTCCATTTGAATGTTATTTTAATATTCTGAAATTATTGCGAGTTAATTTGAAAAATTATAATATTATAAAGTAATAGGTATTTTCCAGTGAAATTATTGTTTCTTTACAAAATATTACATATGAATTTAAGTTACAATTAGAGATAGCTTAATATTATATTTCTTTCTCTCAAACAAACCTCTTTCACTTTCGGAGCTATAATTCCATAAGCTGGCCTGATGGTAAACATTTTGTTTGCCGTACATTTTACCTGTATTTAAATTCTTTTTTTTTTCACTAAATCATAATTAACAAAACTCTTTCCTCTTCCTTATTCCTTTTTCTTAATATCCAAAGCAAAATTCAGTTCTAATTCATTATCGCCATTCAGCAGTAGATTAAAACAATTATAATTCTATTATCGCCTATATGTAAATTTTACACTATGATATAATCAGTTAATTCAGCATGATACAATCAATCAATTCCGATATTCTCATATTTCTACATATACGATATGATGTGTAATGTAAAATAATATAAAAATTTTGAAGACTTAGATAAAAATACGGCCAAGTTTCAACAAAAAATCATTTAATTAAATGGATATACTAGACAAATATTGTATAAATGGAAATGAAATAAACACTGAAAAGAGTGTAATATTTGATGAAGAAATTTGATGGGAAATAATCTAGGTACAGCTTTATCTCGGATAGGCATAAGTAAAATCGGGAGAAAGAAAGACCTTGAATGCTTGCATCAATAATGTGTCATTATAAATTCCGACATCAACCGTTATTGGTTTAACACCAATATCTGCACCCCTGCAATTTGCTTTTTTTTTTTAAATTTTATTCACTTAAATTAAAGTAAAAGTTTAAGAAAAATTAAAAAATCATTAAGGAATTCAATTCCTGATTTTGTTGCACATTTAATATTTTATACAACAAATTATAATGATTCTTGCAACCAAAAATCTTGAAATAAAAATTCATATTATAGTTGATTCTAAAATTACAATGCTTCTAATAGAAATGATAATTGTTGCATGCTAATTATCATTGCCGAAAATCATTCAAAAGCTATCGAATCCTTGGATAATTTCATCAACAGAGCTATAAGAAATTATATAAATTATTATATGACAAAGAATGAAATAAAATATTCTTATCATTGCTAATTGCTTATTAAATTTAGCGCACATGAAAATAATTTTTGTTGAGGGGATTAAAGTCATTTGGAATTCATTTTCATCAGGTGTATGATCGATTGGTCTGGCAATACCACCTGGCAACATTGATGATGTAGCCGAAAATGTACTTTTTTCCGACATTTTTGATCTGTAAAAAAGTTTTTTTCTTATAATCAATTTTCAAAACTTGTGCAAAAAAATATCAGGAATGTGTGATTGTTGCGTTTTTTGTATTTAAATGATAAATTTTAGATCAAATGCCATAATTATCTAATCTTTGTTGATAACCATTAGTAAGAAGTCCAAACAATGAGCTTTCTCTAAAATTTGAAAAGAAAAATATGCAAAAAATTTTGAAACTTTTCGAAAATTTAATTAAGAACATCCATTAATTTCGACTATTTCATTGATTTTTTAAATAAATGTTGTGCAAAAAGTTAAACACTACCTTCTTTTTTTTCAAAAATGTTAATTTTTCAAAGACAAAATTTATGCGATTAAATACTATTTCCCATCTCACAACCTATCCTATCTTACATTTCTTATTTGTCTTGTACAAGATTTACTTCTGCTTTTCCAGTAAATTTCACGGTTCAATGCTAACTTTTCACGTATGCAACGCCTTCGAAAGTATTAACTTTGACTCTTCACTTTCAGTTCCTTCCAATAGAGGCACAGGAAATAGTGAAAGGTTAAAAGTAGTAATGGCCAACCACTCCGTGTGAAAAAAAAGTATCAAATAACTTCAAACATACATTCATTCACTTTTATAGCTATAAAAAATGCTTAAGTGTATATCGATGTCATTTTTCAATTTAATATTGGAATAATTGTACGATTACGATATCAGTTATTAATGATACAATTAGGATTGAATTCCTTATTATGTCCGTGAAAATCATGATACATTTAAATTTAGGAGAAAAAAGATAATAACCAAAAGCTTTCGAGTCTTTTTTGTCATCTCATTTAAGTACCTTTTTTTTAAATTGTACTGCATATGAAACGAAAGATTTCCAACGTTTCTGATATTTTCTATTGTGTTAAATAATAAATCAAAATTAATGAGGTAATTCGAATTTATACATAACAAACTATTTTTGAAAATGGAAATAAATGAGTTGAATTAAATTTACTTTTCTTGTTACCGTAGTGATTTTATTTTAACTCCGGAAAACAGAACAGATGAAGATTGAAATGCTGCATGTATGGAGGAAATGAATCATAAACGATAAATTTACCAGTAAACAATAATCACACTACTATTATATGATGCATTCGCTTTTCTTCTTTTAAGCATTCGAATAATAATTTATTTAAATGCTTTAAAAAAAGTTTGAATTGATTTTATTAATGGAAATCCTAGCACTAATATAATCAACAATTTCCAAATGTAAAAAAGATAAAATTCGAACACCTTAAAATGTAAAAAAGATGAACTCAAACATCGTGGCGTTATTGACTAATTATATTCAACACTATTAAATTTTTAATTCCTCAAAATCGTCTGTTCTCCATAAGCAAATCATATCCGACAACATATCATTACCAAATAAAAATAATAACTACTACTGCAAAACGAAATCAGCAATGAGAGGTATATGATCGGACGGAGTTGTTGAATTAGGCCATGGTCCTAAAGTTCCAGCTAACTGCTTCATATTTGGTAAACTGAGACGTCGAATCAGTCGAATTTCTTTTTCAGACACAATTATTGCTGGACCCGAATTCAATTGCTAAAAAGAACAAATTTAAAGATAACTGATCAACTAGGATAATTCCCGCGACTTTTACTTAAGTTTGCAATTGTCCTCACTACAGAGTAGGGCCAGCTAATTTCAGGATATCGAGAAATTCAATCAAAAAGCACAATTTCAAAAACAAAAACGATTAGGTTTTTGTATATTCTGAACCAGTATGAATAATTGCTGGTAGTTCATTCATATAAATAAAAATAAGATAAGATAAATTACCGTGCTATCTGTGTGTGCTAAACGCCAGTTAGAATTCAAAAAAAAAAAAAAAAAAACAAAGAAGGGATTAGTAAGAAAGACATGAGTTTTATGATAAAATCGAAAAGAAATCTAAATAGTCACATTTTTTTGGAAATGAAACTTCTGTTTTCAAATGAAAATAACCTTAATTCCTTTTGATTTGACAGAATAAAATATAAAATCTGGATTAACAGCTTCAACACTATGATATGTCGAAATCATTGGCTGAAAAAATTTACATAATACGTAACAAACTTTTCTCGGAAACGGAATGCAAAAGCATTACTAATGTTCGATATAGGATAATTTAAGACACGTTTCTAGCTAACATTACCGCTAAAAAAATTATCTCGCACATCTGTATAAATGTTAAATCGACGCAGACAAATATTATTCAGATAACAAAGCCAATAGTAATCTATTATAAATTTTACTTCCTTACAAAAAAAATAGAATTATAAAACTTTACTTACTTCGCTCTCTGCATTTGTATGATGATAAACACTGTTGAAACAGAGTGGATGACTCCAGCAATTTACTGAAGGAAGTAACATTGTACGATCTGAAAATGCTTGTCATAAGCAAAAAATTTTTAAATGTAAAATTTAAACAAAGACACGACTAATCTCTTTATATAAATCCTGAATTTTTTAAAGTCATCAAAATTTTCACTTCATCAATGACAAAAAAATATCTCATTTGGAAAAATTTGAAACATAATATTTTATAATAATCTGATAGTAATTTTTGTACTGAAATTATAAATCTACCTCGGAAATTTTCCGTGCTGAAATTATAAATCTATCTCAGAAATTATGAATCTAACTTAATAAAGAAAAGTGTCGAAATATTGCTATTTGTTTAGTCTGCTTATAAAGCTTTTATATCCGAATCACACAAACACTAATATTTTTAAATGAATAACACAAAAAGGTCAAATCTTTTATATTTCATAGCATGCATGAAGCAACTTCAAACCAAGTTCATACTTCACAACTTTATATTACGCATTAATACTTAAATCATCTCACTTTTCTTCTGGCTTTTAAAGAATATATATATCAAGACAGACATCTTCAAACTTACTTTTCAGACATTTGAAACGACAATTCCGACCAATTCCTACATCTTCAGGTAATAAATTAATTGAAACAAATGGTCCACCAGCATTACCTTGACCCGAAATATCACCTCGTCGAAGATTAGTAAAACAAATTTCACCACTCATTATAAAATTATATAGCGGACTGTATGGCTGAATATTAAGATCACCGCATAGAATATACGGACATTCTTGGCCTGATTCCGGACCACATTCCTGTAAAGAAAATTTTCTTCACTTGAATAATTCTTGACTCAATTCTCTTCTGGTCCCAATGATTAATATTAAAAAATAAAACTGATTTAAAATAAGGTCCTGCTTACTACCCCGTATTTTTGAATATCCCTTTATCAAAAATGAGAAATAACTCCTTAAAATAAAAAATTTTGACTTTATTATCATTGAATTAATTTAGCTAGCCTAAACATGACTAATTTTTCAATGATCACTACCCCATTCTGACACAATAACATCTAATTTCTGTAGCATAGATCAATACGTTGAAATGTAAAATTGAGCTTACAAACATCTTATACACAATTATTGTTCATGAAGGAATGCCGGCATCATTGATGAAGCGTATCAAGTAAAATCTCAGTCAAATTGTTTGGATCTATTACCTTTTATATGTGACTTCTTTCAAAACGAATGGAAAAACGTCATGTTGGCAATATCGAAGGAAAAAAAAATTTTACCCTGTCAATGTTTGCAAGCAAAACAGCAAGTTGTGCAAGTTTGATATCACCACGTCGTTTATTAAATAATAAATGTGTGTTTGCAATGCAGAATTCCCGTCCACTTCGCATGTCTTTCAAACGAATCAGCTGACCTGAAATGGAAGCAAAAATATAGAAGATACTTTCGACGTTTTTCAATGATTTCACATATCATCTACCCCATCTCGATGCCAATGAGATTTGCAAAATTCATTTAAAAAATGCAAAACCCACCGACATTATCCCTGTCCAATACCGAATCATTGTTCACGTAATACTCAATATATTGATAATGAAGCAGTTGAAATTGAGATTTGTAAAATATCGCACAACCATCTATCAGACTATGCGTTCGTTTCTTATATTTACCAAGGAAACCAGCTGTAGAATATTTATGAAGTGATAAAAGTCATATAAACAATATATATAAGTAATCTTGGGCATTTACAATCCGAGAAAAAATTCAACAAAAGCAACACAAAGTAACTAGCACTACATATATGAACAAAATGACTTTCCTAGTGATCAGACTAACAATAGAAACCTCAAAAATAACAACAAATCAATGAAAACATCATGGGATAGTGAATAAACTAACTATCTCACAGAGTAAAATTACTTAAGGCAATCCATACAATCTATTTACGTTAATTATTTTCTTTTGAAACTTTCATATCAACACTAAAATGTATAAAATATAACACATTCAGTTTTTAACTAAATAATATTTACATAAAAAGCTTACCAGCTTCAAAGTATGGTCTAAAGAAGTGATCGTAATGATCGTATTGCACTTCCTGAAGACAAAAAATATCAGCAGCAATCATTGAGAATTCACGTGCCAATAATCTCCACCGGTTTTCCCAAGTTAATTGGTAAGCGTGACCTGGTTTTCTAAAAAATATGTCGAAATTATTTAATGAAAAGCGTAACTTCCTACGTAACTGTCACCAACTTAATAACCAACTCTGATAATATATGGAAGGAAAATACAATCTATATTTGCGAAAAAATGAATATTAACAACTTTCGCTTACGTAAGATGCATATATAATTCCGGAGTTTTACAGGCAGTTTGTTGACAAAGAACATTATAGCTACATATCCGTAACGGGTTCCCATTAATCAGTCCACTCTAAAATTATAAATTATATAAAAGATTGGGTAAAATCTCGGATATCAGTAAAACTGAAATAACTGTTATATTCTTTTTTAAGTGAATTATCTATTGCATAAACATATCTTAAGATATTTTTAAAACACTAACACTTTTGCATAACAAAGATTACCTCATTTATTACAAAAATGGTGAGATCTTTTACCGATCAGTATTGCGCAAGCATAAATAGAACTAACCTGTACAACATCCCATTTTCTCAACCATTTTTTACAAATTAATAAATTGCCTTGAGTTAGTAAATCCACAAATTCTGGCATATCTGCAACATAATAAAAAATATATCATTTATACACATTTTGAAGCAATTAAATTTAGATTTCTTTAAACATTAACGAAAGAAATATACGTTCTTTAAGAATATTTCGGCAGACCATAATGTGCACTCTAAGTCAATCAAAAAGTTTTTCCTACTCATATAGAGATAAACAAACAAATACTACTAAGAAAGGAAAGATGCTTTTTTATCCAGGTTTTGTTCCGTCCATCTTTCTGAAAGCAAAAGAATTTTCCGACGAGAAAGCAACACTTACAGAAGAAAGACTTCAGGAGCAACCCAGTTAACGCTAAAATTTTAACGTTAAAATTTGCGATGTCAGACTTCCAACAGTACGTTTCACACCAAACAGATCATGTGTGAAATTTATAAGTTGAAACGCAAATCCTATGAGTATCCTTCCCAACTGATTTTTATAATCCCTACAAACAAACTGTGTAATTACAGTCGAGGGTAGAATTTTAAAAGCAAATAAAGAGGTACGAGACGATACTAGAATTCACATTTCCTTTATATCATACATCCATAATTTTTTCTCCTACGATGTCTTCCAAATAGCTGAAAGTACTGACAAGCATAAACTAATCTAACTCGAAAGTTTCAAAAGAATTAGACAATGTCAACCACTCTAGCTTTTCTAATCTTTCCCAATTCACACAGGTTATATAACACCTGACATTTGTTAAAAACAATGTTAGCTGTAAACAAACAGCCGATGAAACACACAGTGGAAAATTCATTAACTAAACCACGAACTGAGTTGCATTAAACCAGCTTAATCATCCTGCAACATTCAAGATCAAGGATAATTGAGTAATCACCTAATTACTTAGTCAAAGTAATTGGCTGATGTTGCCAGTTGCCGATTGCATTTTTTTTCACTGCACTGTTTTTCCAAAAAGTACAACCAATTAAGATTCATGCAAGACAGTTAAAATGTTCATTTTAGAATGCAGTGAGAAAAAAAACAATGGAACCGCAACAAGATAAGAATAATATGTCAAAGAGTAAATTTTGTTAAAGAAAACTTCAGAAGAAAGACTTCAGAAACAAAAAATTAGCGTTTCCATAAAGCCCTTCCGGAGCTCTCACTACAGTCGAGACAGCAGAATTGAAGGTGTAGAATAGTAGCTGATAATATTTTTATAATATACATTAAAAATTTATGCGAGGTGAAGAGACGTCACTCCATGCTGATGAACAAAAACTTAGTTAATGTTAATCTAATTTAGTGTAAAATCTTTGTGTACAGTAAACGGTTATATGCCAATCCGCTCAACACCAAATAATAGAAACAGTCTGTATGAAGCGTAAAATTAATCAAAAACCGGGTTTTTCTATTATTCAATTGAAGAAAGCCTATCTAACAATTTTGGCGTACAGTTGAGATTCAAATTAGAAAAAAGGATGATAGTTGAAAAGTGAAAGCCAGTTTTTCATAATTTTTTTGGCATTTTCACTCTTTCAATTCGATTTTAAATCTCATAATTTATTTTGATTAAACTTCATACAGAACGACTGATCAGCGTAACGAAAAAAAATTAGATAATGATAGAAGAATTCAGTGTCTTAAATGAAAGAATGTTAAAGAGAATTCAAGCAATTTGAAACTTATCACTAAAAAAGCAAACCTGCAGCGTGCACCGATGAAATTGAACACCGCAGATTGTTTGCCGAAGGAAAATTTCGGAGATATGTACTATGAAAAGGGGAATATTTGCCTCGATGAATATCGAAAGACGTAGGAATCCTCGTCTAAAATAACCAGTTTTTTAAACAATAGCATATAAGTAAAATTTCTAAAGTAAAAATTTTAACTATCATATTAGTTTCAAAGATGACCAACAGATTTGATTGACAAAAAACCTCATGGTTTGCGGTACTGCCATTTGTGTTGATACAGTGCAAGTTCCAAGGCATCAATTTTTTTCATAAAGGAAGCAATCGCTTGAAAAGCAACCATTTAAAAGTTTAAAAGTTTATAACCCATAAAATAAAAAGCCAAAAAGCATTTACCAGTAAATTTATATACCAATCAGGAACTATTACGTACATCAAAACCAAGACTCAAAAGCATCGTGCATTAAATAAACCCTTGAAGATATTTATTGCCTTTAAAATAGTTAAAATAACAATGATAATTCACATGTTTCATCAAAANAAAAAAAAAAAAAACAATTATTACGCCAGAGTTATGTGTTGAAAAAAAAAATTTAATTACTTCATTCTGCACCTCTTTCACTGCTTTCTGTTGTGACTTAGTCGAAGAAGGCCCTGCTTCACCGATTACTTTCAAATCCTGCAAAAAAAATATGCCAACTAATTAAATAACAAAAATCTTTCGCTTGTGACTTATGATTTTTACTCGAAACAAAAATCTTTCGCTTGTGACTTATGATTTTTACTCGAATATCTTATCGTTAATATTTCTTAGATGAACAGAATGTGTCATACATTAATACCTTTCTTTCCAATGGATATTTCATAAACAGAATCATGTATTCCTTTTTCCAGCTTTTTCTGCTCCAAATAGAGATTTGTTTTTTTTTTTGTACAAATAATGCATACTAATTCAAGAGTCTTCAAAAACTGCTTGCTTAAAAAAAATATGCATGCTGCCGTCCCATAGTCTTTATGAATCAATTACAGGAAGAAGAATCACGTCCTAATATCTTCAAGAAGGTCTTTCCTTAAATATCAGCATTCTATTTTCAAAAGATCACAAGCTCTGTCAATGAAATTAAACATTTCTCATTGTTAATGAAAAAAAAAACTGAAATTGAAATTTACTTGCAAACAGATGATTTCATCCGAAACACTTGGCGCGCTCTCATCAAGCAACATTATCTGTAAAAAGAATAAAAATATTTCATATAATATAGAAAATCTTGAACATTCTTATAAAACAATGATTCTAATACTTTAATGTTAGCCCATCCACAAAGAAATGATAACTTTTTTGCAAGTTTTAAAAGTTAATAAGCATACACGAGAACTTGAAATATTAAAATAAACCTCGGGTTCATCTTCGCTTAAATTTTCTTGTCTGCTAGGCGAACTTTTTTCATCCATTAATAAAATAACATCTAAATCTGCAGTATCCCTGAAAAGTAATGTAATCCTTAATATGTTGGTTTTTAATCAAAAAAAGATAAACAGAAAAAGGAAGAAAAAACAAAGTTTAAATTCTGATGAGCTCATAAGCATTAGATTGGTGAAAGAAACGAACCTTTTTTCATCTGTTTTATCTTCAGTACTCAATTTTCGATCATCTAACAATTGCACTTCCTGGTCTGCTTTATTGTTCATCTGGAATTGTTGTAACATAAATTATTTCGCCTATATTATTCGATATTAATAATTTACAGAAATAACCAGATAATGTTAAACAAGCCGATTGAGCTTATAAACACCAAGAAGCTAGATAGAACTGGCTAAGAGCCCAGCAAAATGATGAATCTAGAATAGAACAAAAACCACAAAAATATGGAGATAATTTAAATCAGTATACAATCTTGTCAACAAATCAATAGTGTGAGGATAGATGTTCACGGGAGATTACTAAAATGTAAAATATTCCTTCATATAAAAGTTTTGAAATATAATAGTAATTAATAAGTTATATTATTATGTTTGTAAAATAAGCATGAATTAAACAACTCAGGGAAAAGAAACAAATGCCATACTTCTGATGTATCGTCAACTACAATTTCTATCTTCTCCTTCGGCACTGAAAAATATTGTTTAGCTTCTTCATAAACCTTTAATCGATTATGCAAAAATTAAATGTATGATGTAGACTATGAAATCATATCTTTTAAGGCATACTATGTACGATAGAAAGCAGTTCATTTTATGACATACCCAGCAATTGGAAAACATTGAAAGAAGTAGATTTGTTCTTCTGATTTTGAAACATTCGCATCGCAGATTTTTGTAGTCTGAAAACTGAAAATACCAATAAGCTTTCTAACTATGTTACCAAAAAAAAAAAACAGATCTTTTTTTTGTTGAGTTTTTTACCAATAAAAACCGCCCTGAAATGCTTCACAACTATCTTACACTTCCCAAGAAATGATGAAACCGAATTATCTTAAAAGTAAAGAATCGGAAATAAACATAGAATTAATAAATTGCGTTGATAAAAATATCACTGGAAAATATACTATCTGGAAATGAGTTCTGAAATACTCTTGTAAACCTGTAATGTTAACCTCTATAACATTACCATCAAAACTTATAAGATTTATGGAAATGGAATAGCTCATATTCCAAATGCTTTACAATTTTAATTAGAAAATACTAAATAGGAAATAGGGAAAGAAAACAAACAGAGCTTTTCTACAATTTAAAGAGAAAGAAGGATTTTCACCACTTTTTCTCCCTTTCTCTTTCCTTCTCCCTCTCTCTTTCTTTATGAATAAGTTAATAAAAAAAACGAATTTATACGGGAAATCCGTTTCTTTTTATTAACTTATTTTTACTGCTAACAGCAATTCAATAGAGAATCTGTTTAATTACCTCCACTTTTTGTTGATCCTTCCAGACGATATTTTCGTCTTTTTAAAACGGTCCATCTCTTCCTTTCCCAAACATTCAAATGTTCTGAAATTTGTTTCAAATAATCTGAATTGAATGAAAATCAAAATTAACGAATGGGATGTAATAAATGAAATGAAAACGAATTTGATATTCAAAATATTAGCAGAATTATAGCATCAGAAAGAACTACCTTGTAGAGTGATATTACTTGTATTTTATGTGTAATTCCCGCAGACATTGGTAAAGATATATTTTATATCGAATGTAGGAAGTTTTCAACAATTTATAATCTTTTTCTTCCCTAAGTATTTTGCAAATCTGCAAACTTAATTTATATTACTAGCTTTCTTTTTGGATAGTTTTGAATACAAACATAAGTCTTAAGCATGTAACACACATAAGTTATCTCAAACAAAAGATCGGATACGATATAAAGAAAGTTGGCCCAAAAGCAGATAGTTAACAGTATTTGAATGAGAGTTTTTCGGAAAGTTCAAAAGAAAACGATTAGCGTTCTTAAACCGATTTTGTATGACGTCATCCCATACCCATCTGCAACTGTCAATCAATAAACATGTATATATCTGCAGTCAATCAACAATCTCGTATAGTATTCGATACAGGCAAAATGATCAACTTGCCGGAATTTTGATCACTTCCTACTCTTCTCCCTCCATTTTCCAATAACAATCACAAGTATTCAAAGTCAATCAGAATAAAATTCATCGATAACCGACTAAAGTTTCGAGGTCACGTTTTTGGAATTGTAGCATTGATGAACTGAAATGAAATGAAATGTTTTATGAGATTGGATTCTCGATGATAAATAATACAGGCCATCCTATCATTTCATCCCCGTGTACGACGTTGACAGACCTATCCTATTATTTCATCATCGTGCACGACGTTGACAGGCCTATCCCAACATTTCATTCCCGTGTACGACACTGACAGATCTGTCACTTCTTTCCCACATACGACATCTTTCATTCCCATGTACGCTGTTGACAGGCCTATCCTATCACTTTACTCTTGTGTTCAAAGAACATGAGATAAAGGGATGAGACAAGGCAAGACTGAATTCCCGTTTGTTGCGAAAATTCGCCTTATGTGCTGCATATATGAAGAGGTGCACGTCATGCATGCATAAATTTGATACGTAACTTTTTCCTCTTTTGTTCACTCAATCCTCTATCAGTAAATGTTTGAAATGTTTTGAATTTTTTACATGCGAATTTTACGTATGCTAACACTAATAAAGTTGCCTATACAGCACAACCGCATAAACTAATTGCAATTCTTTATTATTTACACGTTGAATTTACTGATATACTTCTTTTTTTTTGCTAAAAATTACAGCATTTCTTAAATTCTTCTTAAATCATCAAACAATCATAATGACGTCATTTGGCATTTGACATATGATTGTGATGATTAGCAATTCTCCGCGACATATCTTCTTTCTTTTATATCAAATGTTTATTTCAATCATATTTACATTCGTTGTCTGAGATATTTAAATGTGAATTTAAATGTGAAAAAGGAAATAAAACTTTTTTTTTCTCAATATTACTTCTGATACAGTAAAAATTTTATCGTTTATCATTTTTGTCTCTTCTTCATTCTCTTCAAAATTTATATATTCTTTTGCGTAATAAATTTATTTTCCTAGATTGATTTTTCAATCTTCTAAAAAATTAGATGAGTAATTTTTTAGATTGATTTCTCAATTTTCTGCAAAGTTATACCTGCTGCAGAATGAGTTGCAACATTTAGTTAACATTTAATTATCCAGAAAATGATCACAGTTTTTTGCACTCATATTTTGATGTATTGATTAAATAAATTAGCTTCTTAATATAGTTTCCTGATTGTTAAGCTAAATATTTTCAAGACGACTTTAACCTTCCGCATGACAATCTGTAAACATGTTTGATAAAATAAATTAACCGAGAATGATATCGTTAATTAAATTGTTGAACTCTTCTTTACCATCTAAAACAAATTATACAACTGATTAGTCACATGGATCGGACTTTTTGAATCGGAAATGATTATCTCATTGCGTTAATACTAAAGAAATGCGCAAGCAGTATTTTTTTAATTCTTTTTTTTTTTTGATTTGGAAATCGTTTGCAAAAATTGAAATGAAACTCGAGAGATGAGCAAAAAAATGAATATGAAATAGAAATTTCAAAAAATCAGTCATTGGAAAAAAATTCATCGTTTCCAAATTGTACTGAAAAATTTATTTTGTGAAAGTATGAGAAATTAAAAATATAAAGCAAATAAACGATATGTTTAACTTGACAGTTAGGATGACAAAATTTGATAATTAAAATGCGAAAATAATTAAGATATTATCAGTCGTTTTTTTATATCAGTCGTTTATGAGTAATTTGCGAGAAATAAAACAAAAAATTTGCTAACTATTTACATTTCTCTTTTCTTATTTTATTTAAACTTGCTTTGCTTTTTCAATTTTTCATACCGGTTTTTCATTTCGTTCATTGACAACAATAATCAGTTCGCATTCATCCGGATATTATGAAAATGTATTTTGTTCTTTTTTTCTCCTTCATGTATATTAATTAATATTTTCTCATATAAATAAACTCAAATTGCAAGAAAAAAAAACAAATTCCGAATTAATACTTAAATTAGCATGAAAAAAAAACGATAAAAGAGAAAAGTTTAGTATCTTAAACAACGAGTTTATTTCGGAAATTATTACAAAGTAAGGAAAAAGAAAACATAACATTGTTCTATTCAAAGTTAATTTTAATGCCATATCTAAAAAAAATAGTCAGGTAGCAAGAAAGAGAATTGAACAGACAAGAAAGGAAAAATATTATTCAAGCAAAATTGCTTCCATAGGACGAAAAAATTCCCTTCCATAAATGTAACTCTTTTTTTGTTCCATTTTGAAAACATTGAAATTTGACAGAATTTACTGACAGATTAAATTTTGCAAAGGAAAAGAGAAAACAAGGAATAAAAATGATTAAGATTTGTAAGCGAAACAAATGATTTTGCCTTTTTTATGTTGACAAAAATTTTCCGCATGTGCCACGTGCGTTAAGTCATCCGTTGCACAGAATACGTTAAATTCAGCTCCAAGCTTAAAATCTGCTGCTTTCTTTATAGCAAACGCTGATTCCATCGCATTCATTCCAATCTTCTATAAAATTTATTATACAAATAAAAATTAATGAAATTGATATAGTCTAAATGAATTGTACATGCTTATCACCGAAGCAAGCAAAAAGTTTGTATAAATTCCGCATGCGGAAATAATAGAATTCACGCCTGTATAATGAGCGATAAAGAAGAAATAGAAATTTTTTTAAATACTTAAAAATGAATTTTGAAGTATTCAAAGGAAAAAAAAGCGAAAGGGAAAAAATGTGTACTTTTTCCATAATTATCATTAATTGATTACTATTACAGACAGGATTCATTTCATGAATTGTATTATTATCGTTCAAGAAATCTCGTTTTCGTCGTACAGAACAGATGCATGTTTGACAACAGGTACTGATTGGTCTCTCAAAATTTAAATAACATGAAAAATTCGAGCAAATTGTTATAAAAAAAATTTCCTAAAGTACAATTTTAATTTTTTTTTCCGTCGTTATTAGACATTTTAAAAAGCAAATTATACAACAACCGCAATTACCGATTTTTTTTTAGATCGTATTAAGCTTTTTTAAGAAATATTGAAGGTTAGAATAGGGACAGTTAAAATAAGAACACACGTTCTTGGACAAAAACAGTTAAATCAATTCACATTAGAATTTGCAAATTCCGGAAACAGTCATGAGTCATTTCTGGAAAGGAAATTTTGGTGATCTTTGAATAATTTATCATTTATGAGAAACAGATTTGTTTTATTATAATTTTCAAGCAAAAATTTTTGACATTATATCGATAATATTATTGTGCTATGTTCATAATTTTATACATTTGACACTTTCTGATATATCTTTAGTTTTAATTAAAAATTAAATAAGAGTATAATTTAGTATTTATTTTGATAAAATATTTTAATACTAATTGCTGAGTGACATGATGTAAACAGTTGTAGAATTTTTCAAATTTTAGATAACTATCAAATTTTAAATAATTATGGATAAAGCGAGTAGTTTGATTAAAAAACTTTGAAAACAATGTTGAAGTTTTCAATAGAAAAATTAATTGTATACAATTGGAATAGATGATAAACATGGTGGACAAATTCGAGGTGGACATATGACCGGTGGAGGACATATTGGTGACACACCACAAGAACATCCGGGAAGAATTCCAAAAGCCATTGTTTGCTTCATTAATACGAGAGCTACTGTATAAAGAGCAAACAATTCCATATCGCTATGAAATCTGCAATTTAAATTTCACGTTTATGGGTAATGAAATTTTTGGTTGCCATTTTTTGCATGTTGATCACCGGAAACTGGAAATATTGGGAAGCTAAAATTATCATAATCATTTCACATTTTTAATGCTAATATTATATGATACCACATATAGCCATCCGGGAAATCCTTCAGAAATAAAGTCATCACTTCTAATTCACCTAATTTTAGACTGTAGTAAGTAAAGGTCAATCAATAATACTTCTTTTCTTAAGTTTATCAGTTAAAACTAAAAAACCAAAATAGAATGTTTGGAGAAAAATGGAATTTTTAAAATGTTGACACTGCTACATGCAATCTTTATTCAACTATCAAAATTTATTTTATTTGGCCAATTTTATTTCATTTTTGCAAAAATTTTTGAAGAAAAAAATTTAATAATTAATATGAAAAAAGTGATAAATGAAAGAGTGATAATGACACATTCATACATTCAATTACTTCCTAAAATCTGCGATGATTTTTTTGCATGAAATTAATATGGAAGCAAAAAAAAGAGAAAAACCGTTCCCTTTTATTTAACTTCAGGAAACTATCCGAAAAAATGCTACAAATTGCTTTTTTTCAATAATAAAATGTCTCATATTTCATATTCATTGCGCAGAATGACTCATCACTCTAATAATATTATAATTAATGTCGTCACCCTTTGCAATTCTATAACAATCAATTTTGCTTTTCATTTTTACTTTTATTACTGGAGAGTATTACATGTGCTAATCATAATATTCGCCTAATTTCGTCTAATTTTATCACATATGTGTTACTGCATAAAATATAGAATAAATGAAACTGGAATAACTAAATATTTTTGTACTTAGTCATTTGATGATTACTGTATAACTTGCGCCCTCAATATTTAGTTAATAATCGATAAAGTTAATAATTTTAACTAATTCAAAATTCAAGAGAGAATGTTGAGAAGAATCAGAAGAGAATATTTTAATTAAAAGGTAATTTTCAATTATCTTTCAATTAAAAATTAGAAGGTAACTAAAAAAATATCACTCTTACTTATGTTTTAGTATTTATACTTAAATAACTAAATCATACTTTCTGTTGTAAATATTGTCAATTCATTACTTCGAATATAAAATACCATGAAAGTATTTTTATATATTCAAATTAATCTTCATTGAACAGTTTATTTTTCGTTCACATTTGTGGATATCATATAAATTATAAATGTAGGAGAAAAACTGAGTAGAAGAGAGTAAAAATTAGCATAATGAAAGTTAAAATGAAATAATTGAGATGAATAAATAAGTCATTATCATTAGAAGATACACATTTTATCATGAATTACAATCAACAGGCTGTACGCTATCTTTTGCTTCTAACGGTAAGGCATATCATCTATCGTTGTTTGCAATTTATTATGAATTGATAATTGAGATCAATAATGATATCACTTATCGTATACTCTTATGAAATAATACTTCCATACAGTTAAATAATAGATGGTGAAAGAAATGTTTAAAAGCTTAAAAGCCTTGCTGAAAAAATTTTAATTCAATGATTCTACATATAATTTATAATAGAATCTAATTGTTTTGATTGATTACTTCCAGTAAAATTTAAATGCGCAATGTTATTTCAAATTAAATTAGTATTATTTCTGCTAGGAATACTTTTTTTTAGAGGTGAGAAAAAAAAATAGAATTTTTCTTTCTTTTTTGATTGAATTAACAAGACTCTCATCAATCTAAATTTTCAATACCTACTGAAATTAACTATCACAATGCTTAAATTCAAACAGGTTCTAATTCTTCCGTCATTGATTAAAAATTTCTCTTAAACTGTCTTGCTTCAACGAACGCGAAATATTAAAAAGGAAGTGATTTGATATAGATTTATACGGTGACAGTATGTATTCGTCTACACGTCTAATTGTAATTTAAGAAGAACTTACGTGCACATTTTTATAACATATGTGTAATGATAATTCGAGATTTGTCTGAATTACATGGAAATATATTTAGCTTGTAAAATTTTAAGCATTTGAGTGAAAGAAAAAATAAGCTAAAGCACAGATGTATAGAAATATATTATTCCGTATAGGTAATTACATGGGAAATCAACGCAGAACCAAAACTAGGTCCATGTCCGGAAAAATGGTTACCATTACTTCCGGCAAATGTCAACGATTATGCATTCCTTCAAAAATGCATCTCTCATATTGATGTAACTTCAGTAAGTTACTTTAAAAAATTTAATTTTAATTAAGATTAAGTTATTTGTTGAATGAAATCTTTTGCGGAGGATCAAATTATTTATCATACAATCTCTTCATTAATCACTGTTAACCTCATCAGTTTGCACAATACAGACATTTCTCTCTGTGCTTTAAGATTTTCAACAAATTTTGTTTTACCCTTGTCCAGGATATTTTTTTAAAGGAAAAAATTATCAATTAATTAGCAAGAAATACATTTGATAAGGATATAATGCATTTCTTGGATAAAATAAAAGAGTTTGTAGTTTAAGTTTTCGAAGAGTAAAATTTATCACTTTAAAATAATGAGTTAAAAAAATGAGATAGGAGTATGGTTAAGTTGAACTAATTAATTTAGGTGATACTGACTATAATTCTCAAGCAGATGTTTTATCAATTAATTCATTTACATTTCTCGTCATTATCAATCATCATCAAACAGCTTTGCAAATACTCTTGCAAAACAATGTATTTTAAGTTCAGATAAAAAAGAAATGATCGTTATGTTTAGGTGATGCAGCAAAATTGTGTTTCCTCATACAAATATTTTTTTTAGTTAAAACCGAAAGTGGAAAAATTTGATGATGCAAAAAATGCTTGTTCTCATATGTTCGGGAATTCATCAAATGCTGCAACAATTTTTCTACCGGATGATGAAAGAGAACTGAAAAATTTCCTCAGTTTGTTGAGATTGAAATTTTCATTTTCCTAACTGCCATTAAAATTTTAATGGAATAAAAATACTGTTGTAGAAAGTAAAGTAATGTTATTGAAGTGATGCTAAGAACAAAAAATAAATGAATGAAAATTTTTTTTTAGCTAAAACAATGAAATTTCTTTCAATTTTATTTATTATAGAAAATTATGCTTTCTTTTGTTTTTTGCAAATGATACGTTTTATGACCTTCTTTTCGTAAGTGCTAACATATCAGTTGATAATATGACAACAGAAATTAATTAGTCGTATTTGTCACTAATTAATAGCAGAAATTTTAGCATTTGCCGGTAAGGAAGCATTGGAAGGAATGATAAATATAATTGTTAAAGAGAAAATTCTCTATGATCATTCTGATAATGTTCTACAAGGTTTGGGCAGAGCAATTGTCAATGCCGCGATTAATGCAACTGATAAACATTGCGCTTGGAATGTTCAAAAGGTTTCATGTAACATTTGAAGTTTCTATGACGCACGTATGCATGTATATATGCACGTGTATATTATATATGATAAAATTTTCTTTAAACATCATACTTCTTTCTCTCCAATTCTTTAAAAAAAATTTGAACATTTGTAGTAATTTTTAGGGAGAAGTTCAATTCAAAAGTTGTGATTCTTTTAGTACATTTTGGTGCCAATATAAAGGTAAATTTGAGTTAAATTTATTTCTATTCAAACAGCACGATTTTTACATTGTATAACAAAAATTGCAAGCCAGTAAGATATTATATATCCATAATTTATCTCATCAAAGGCAAATGTATCATCTAATTAACAGAAGCTCAAAAATATCGAATCTTAATTTTATCACTGAACTAATTTGATTAGAACTTTTAAAATGAAATTGTTATACTAATGTAAAATATTTGATAATATTTATTGCAATTAAATAATGAAATAATTTCAATTGAAATGTTAAAAATAATAAAAAAAAACTTTTTTTTTTATTTGAATGGGGAAATTTTTCCACTTTTTTCTCTCTCTCTCTTTCTTTCTCATTCAATTAGAAATGAAACAGCAGAAAATTTGAGGCCAAAATAATCTGGTGAAATTAATAAAAAAAGAAATGCGACAAATTTATTCATATTACCGCCTCCGAGATATCTTCAATATAAAAATATTATCGGAAATTTAACCAATGCGATATTTGATAATTTTATGAAATAAAATAATAACGTATGAGAATGAAGTTACTTTTTTTTTAATTTTAATTTTAAAATTTTCATTTCAGCAAAACCGCTATTGACAAATTATCGATGCAACGGTTGGTTCAATGCAGATCATGGATCACATGTCGGCTGCTATTTTCTCCATCGTGTAATTACTATATCAATGTTATCAGTAATTTTGATGAATTGATTGAGTGATTTAAAGGAAATATTTTGTGCTACGTTCAATTTTTTTCAATCTCATAAATAGAATAATCAATTTAAAAAAAAAACAAATTTAATTTACCAATTTCTGAATGGTTCGATTAGCTTGACTAATACAATTTTAAATTACATATAAATTATCATTCGTGCAAATGATATTATAGAGTGAAAAAAATTTCTAGTATCGTACATCAGCACGAAATGCCCGAGATATCTGTAGGGAAAAGAGAGCTCAATTGGTAACAATCGATAATATTGCTGAATGGTCCTATATCACACGTACAAAAAATCTTTAACATTTTTTTCGAACCATAAAATTATCAAATATTTTTGCATATATTTACGCAAATATGCTCTCTCATGCTCGTACACTTTTTTATTTTCAAATAATTTAAAAAGTTACAGATTTTATTAGTAATTGTATTTAATTAAAATTGGTCAAATAAATGCTCTAATTGGAAATATTTTGAAAATTTTTATCATAGTTTATAATTTAATTGTTATTTTTAAGTTAATTTTAACTAATAATTATAAATGAATCTTTAAGGTCTGGCTAGTACATTAGCGCCTAAAGCAAAAGATCGTTCGTTGCTGTTAGGCTATACACGTTGTAGCACCGATCCACCTGAATGGCGTACAATGGAAGGCGGCATTTCACCACAGTTTGTTCCTTTTCCTGATCCCACTAAAATAGACGATGAAAAATGTTGCCTGGAATTAAATATCGAAAATAAAATAAATTGTAAGTGAAATTTTTATCATTCACAACCTTTTATAGATTATGACACTTTTAAATTTTCATTTGTTATCAGATAAATATATGTTAAGTTTATGAATAATTATGAATAGATTTTCAAGAATATCCGATTTGAAAAGATTTGAAATAACTGGATTAAATATATTTGAAATGAGAATAAAGTGAATGGTAAATGATTATTAATTATGTAATTGAAGTAGCTTTTTTTGCATTGTTAAAGTCAGCCTAATTGCAAAACATACCGCTTTGATTATTGCGAGTTTCAATTTACAAAATATCTTTGTATTATTGTAATTAAAATTATTGTTATAAAATAGCTTAAAATTTAACATTAAATTTTGAAATAATTGTTAGAATTACTTCTGAATTAAAAAAATTGTATCAAATTTTTATCAAATATTAACAAATTTATCGATAAACGCAGGGCAGAATGATATTTAAAATTGCGCACATTGCGAACAATTTTCTTGTTTAATTAGATGATTTAATTTTTCAGATGAGGCAATAAAAATGCAAAAAGAAGCTTTTGAAGGTGCTGAATTGCAAGCAGTTCTTTGCAATAAGAAAGTTAATTATTTCATTTGCAAAAAAAGTATGTTTTTTTTTTTCGTTACGTTAAAACAATTTCTCATAAAGGACATTCTATTTTTTTTTTCAATTTTATGTCACATTTCGCTGTTCAGACATTAACAAATGATGCATACTTAAATGTTTAGAAATTTCAAAAAAGTTTGTATAAAATGCAAAATTAATAACACTGATTGTGTCTTGAATCCTTAAAATATACTCATTCGAGAAAAAATGATTAATTGATTTCGTGAAGTGATAAATTTTGTTTTACAGCTGAAGGCAGTAAATGATAGTAAAGCAACAAACCGGGAGATCTTAAATTCAAAAAAGCAAAACAAAAAAAATTTGGGAAAGAATTTGTAAAGCAATTCGCCCAGTCTTTTTTTAATATGATTGTTAGCGTTTTCATTATCAATTATCAACTCTTTATAATTGGCATGCATGTCGAACATTCGCAATAGATCCAAAAAAAAGTAGAAAATAATTCTCTGCTATCAAACTTTAGTTCTTGTTTTTTCGGGTAATTTTTCATATAGCTTTAAATTCAAATTACATTCCCTAAACAAAATTTCTTAAGCAATTTAATCGATTAAAATACATTTTCCTGAGAAATCACAGCATTGCGATCATCGTATTGAAGGCTTGAATTAGTCTAATAATCAATTTCGATCAAGAAATTGTAAAAATTTGCTGCGGAATAAAGAAAAATCATTTTCCTTTTTAATATCAAGTTTTTCATTTCGTTTTACTAAGAATTTATTACAAATATTCAATTTACAACAAAACTTAAATGACCCATTAGCAACGAATGAATAATTACAAAATATAGATTTCAATGATAATGCAATTAGATTTACTGTATTAAAAAGGTGCAAAAGTATTGTTACATTTTATCAACAAATGTCATTTGAAATTAAAATACTTTAATTCGGCAAGCAATAATATTAGAATTGCGATTAAAATATTAATTATTGTGTTGCTTTCTTTTTAAGCTAAAGGAAAAACTAATTTTCATTTTCTAATATTCGCTACATTAACTAAGTTTTTTAAAATCATTAAAAACGTCATATTATCCATTTAGACTTGAAATTTTTTGAAATCATCCCTTTCCAGTTAATAATCACTGGCAGCTTTCTATCTCTCTATTCTACAAAAAGACAATTTTATTTATTATATTCAATTTTCAAAGCTTCAATAGCTGTGATCAAATAAACTAAACTAAGTTAATTAGAATTTTCGAATTAAGAAATGCTACCATCGAGCAGTATAATTTTTGCTAAGCCCTAAAAAACAAATAAGAAAATATTTCTAAAAAGCAAACATCAGCAAATAAAATAAAAATTAATGTTGGAAATAAAATAAAAATTAATGTTGGAAATGAAATAAAAATTAATGTTGAAATAAAATTTATATGATAAGATTCAATGATATTGTTAAAAGAAAGATTGCTGAGTGTGTCAACGAGAAAGAAGAAAATGCGATTACTAAATATATAATTTTATCACACTGATAAAATTTCATCACTGATAATATTTGATAGCGTTATAAATACAATTCAATCATATCTTCATCCTTACGATTTTGATAATCCATTTTTGTATACTTTTTCCGGTTCACCCAATAATATTCGATCAATAATCTCTTTGCCTTGCATAAAACAATGATCCTGATTTGCTACTTCATATTTCCAACCACCAAATCGTCCTCTCGAATATATTTCATGCTTTTCGAGAATTTTATGCGCACGCGTTAACTCATTATCTCGCTGAATTAATTTTTTTTTTTTAATAGTATAAATTTCCAGTAATAATTTCTTTAAAAAAAAAACATAGAAATGATTAGTTATAATGCATATATGATACAGAATGCAATTGTTGAAGTTGAATGTATGATTTTATCACATTGATAAAATTTCATAATATGTTGAGAGTGTACGTACGTATAAAAAAACAAATCAGTGCACATTTCGTTGATATAAAACATATTTATATAATTAAATTAAAAGCAGTAAATTATAAATTCACTAACATTTACAGTTGGTATGGGATATCCGTATGATAACTGTATTGAAAATACGCTAACAATTTGTTCACGTGAAATAATTGTTTTTCGTATCAAACATTCAATTGTTTTTTCTGTTATTTCTTTCTCAGTGACCTATAATCCTTTCAAATTTAACAAATCACTGTGATTATTGCAATAAGCTTAATAGTTTAAAAATTATATAAATAATAAATAAAATAAGTCTGATAATCATTTCATCTTATCTCATCAATTTAAATTTTATTACTTGGCTAATTAACTGTATTATTAATTTTTTTGTAATGCACAGTTTTTTCATATATAGAAAATTAATTTCATTTTGAAGCACTACTTTCAAAAAATTTAATAATACAGTTAATTAACCGAGTGAAATTTAAATTATTTCAAATAAATGCAACAATCACTCCACCTTATCATTATTTATTACCAGCTTTATCACTAAAATATTCCTTCCAAAATTTCTAAATCTTATGAATAAATGAGAAAAAAAAAATAAACAACTGTGGAGATACTAACATCATTATTATTAATAGCATATGCGCATTCACAAAGTATCGACCAATATTTATTATTGTCAGGGGTCATTTCACCATAATGTGACAAGAAAGTAACACGATAGAATGGTACAGTATTTTCCGGGAAATAAAGCCAAGTGAATTGCTCTGCGATACGATTTATTGGCTTTATTAAGCCAACACCTATCACAAATACCTGAAAGAACATTTAAATACAAAATTATTCTTTAATTAATTAATTAATTCACTTGAATGTTGAATGTTAAGATATGTTAAGATGAAATTGATGAAAATTTATTTAATTTCTTACCTTATTATATTTTAAATCAAGATCCGGACATAA
This sequence comes from Acanthocheilonema viteae, assembly GCA_900537255.1. Classification (NCBI taxonomy): domain Eukaryota; kingdom Metazoa; phylum Nematoda; class Chromadorea; order Rhabditida; family Onchocercidae; genus Acanthocheilonema; species Acanthocheilonema viteae. Next base: position 17,193 of record UPTC01000010.1, on the reverse strand, counting down.
TTTAGTATGTTTGATTAGTTGATCAATAGGTCCTGTATTGATAAGTATATCGTAGTTAAGTTTTACCTTTTCATTTTGTTCATTTTCATATGTAATTAATTTACCTTTTGCATCAATACCAATAACCTAAAATAAAAACTTAAATATTTTTATTACGATAATGTTCCAATATCAATTTTAAAAAAATTTCCGGAAACTAATAAATCTAATTTTTTATTCTAATAATTTCAATAAACATATATTGCTCTATTTAGATCATAGGTCCGGTATTGTTTTTTTTTCTACAGTTTCTGTTATATTTGTCACCCGAGATGAAAGATATTGATTAAATTTTGCTAATCGATAGTTAAACTAAAAAAAAAATTAGAAATTTAACTTGCATCCAAAATGAAACCATTCAGATGGCAATTTATTAGTCATTGATTTCCATATCGATCCTGTCCCATAGCGTTTCGGAAACATGAATCTGGCATTTGGACCCCAGCCAAGATCAACTTTCTGAAATTTGCTTTGCGATGAATAAAATTAAGATTAATTGATTGAAATAGTTCCAAACTGAAACAAAAAAGATCATAAATGAATATATTGAGTATTATTTATTAATGATGAAAAAAGTAATTTCTTAGTTTAATTTCAATTTGATTCGATAACATATTCTAATTTGCTTGACCCATTTTCATCATACAATATCATCATATAATAAATATAATATCAAAAAGTTTTGATCTGTTCGAAAATTAAAGACATAAAAATCAAATATCATTTTTTGACACGATAATATAATAACAATTATTATTGTAATTAAAATGATTTTTTACATTGTTGCAATTAAAGTCATTACAGCTTAAAATTTAACATAAAATCATGAAATTTTTTACAATAATATTGAAAAAAAAAAGTTAATTTATACTTGCAAATGTTTTTCATCCATAGCACAAAGTTTTTCCAGTTTTTCATAAGGTATCTTGGCAACTCGTGTTCCTACCCATACCGGATTCATCTGATCCGGTTTCACTGTCCAAACCTTTAATAATTGTACAAGTTCAATTCAGTTAACTTAATTTAGATTTTATGCTTTTAAGATTAAACTTTCCATTTATTACTCTCAACTGATTCTTTTAAACTTAAAATCAATCAATTTGTCATTAGAGAATGTTGAAGCATATGATGATATCATCACATATTTTAAAACAAATTCATTAATTATCCAAATCAATCAGTTTAAGAACAGTTGTGACGAAACCTTTTGAGTGTACTGCTTGAAGAAATAATTTCTCAATGTTGGCCCGAAATTCTCATTGATCCATTCATCGAAATTTTTTGATGGATTTAATTTCTAGAAAAGGAATACATACATTTAAAAAATCTGAGGAACTGAGATGTACATTCGCCATATTTGTACGATGAGAGGAATGCAGTATTACTTTCAAAGATTTCATTTTGTCTAATTTGGATTCAGAATTTCATTCTATTTTGAGATATATAAGTAATGAGGTTGAAATCTGAAATTGCCTTCAAAAATTTATTATTTATCTGAATTTAATTTTTAAAATTCATATTGTCAATCGAAGAAAATGAATGAAATTTTAGCAAATAGTATTTCGAAATTGGAAATGAAAATGATGAATGAATCAGTTAGACGATAGAGAAGCATAATAGTATTTGATAAATCGATAAACAATTTAACAAATTTCGTTATCATCAATTTACTTTCGGTTTTCTAAGTCGCTCTCGTAAATCCTCCAAGCACTTTTTTTTAATGCTTGCTGGAAATAATGGTATTGCATACTGTACTGGATATGGTACAAGATGTAAACCTTTCTCGTCAAACATATAACTGATATCAACCTATAATTATGTAATACTATATCATATCGTATCACATCACATCATATCATTATAGTATTTAATACAGATCTGATATGCTATTGATGAATATCATGCGCGTCAATTTTGTTCCGTTCTGTTTTCTGGATAAATTGTATGCTTCAACGTGTCCATTTAAATTATTAAAAATGAGGAAAAATTTTTTCAACTATCAAAAATAAAGAGAAATTTTATCAACTGTTAAAAATGAAGAGAAATTTTTTTCAACTTTTTGATATATTTGAAAAATAAAAACCTGACAATTTCTCGTCAATATATTCCATTCATTGATTGCCCAACATATTGCTTCTGTATAATATGGAAAATTATGATCAAAAGTGATATGTCCACCCATATCCCAGAAAAATCCATTTTCATCCATAATTGTACGGCTTAATCCACCAGGTGATAACTCCTACATTTTACAAAAATCAAATTTTACAAAATTATTCATAATTATTTTTAACAATTGATTTGGACAAATTAGAATTTAAAAAATAAATTTAATAAAATTTAGTTTCGTTCCTTCTTTTTGCAAACTTCAATCACTAAAATTTCTTGCCTTCCTATGCTCCCATTAAACATTTTAACTTGCTAGTTTCATCATTTTTGATGCTCTATGATTTATCACATCACTAAAGTTAACCTTAACGCTATCATTGTCATTATCATTATTATTATCATTATTATTATCATTATTATTATCATTATTATTATCATTATTATTATCATTATTATTATCATTATCACTATAATTTTGTGCTGCTTGCTGTATAGATTGCTCCAGATCGTGCAACAAAAAAAGTATAAGTAATTCTTCGTTTAATCGTTTCAATGATTTCATATCGCTGTATTGAGAGAAATAAGACAAATCAATAAAGGTTATACACTAAAAGTCTTTTGAAGTTAGAAACAGAAAACTTTTCGAGAGCTGGAAACTGATAACAACAGTATAATTTTATCAAAGAAACCTTAAACAGCTTAATTTAAAAATTAAAAAAAAAAAACATTCAAAATGAATTTGTCGTATGATCGGAAAATTGGTGTTGATTTTTCGTCTTCCTTCATTGTCATACATATTTTTATGTCTATACAGCATTTCATACTTCAAACATATTCTCTACGGTTGTTGTTTATTACCCTGCTTTTTTTACAATAAAATTTTATTTTCGAACTGATTCGGACTATAATTAGCTTTTCACTTCTTAAAATTTTGGAAAGAATTTTGCGCATTTGTTTTTCTTCTACTAATGATTACATATGTAGTAATTTTTTCTCTATCACAAGTATTTCTAGAAAACTCAATTTTTGCTATTTAATAATCTCAGAGTGTGCTTTTGTTTTTCAACAAAAAACAAATTGAACAATTTTTGTTTACATCTATGATTATTTCACGAAGATTGGAAGATATATAATGTAGAAATTGTCTCATACAAGCATTTAGGCATTTTGTAATTAGTTAATGAGTGTAAAATTATTGATCGAAAATAATTTGGAAGAAAAATATAACACTTTAAGTATTGATAAAAATATTTTCCTCATATTACCAACCTTTTCCAAAACAATGAACTCAACATGTTTAGCAACATCAACGTTACTCTTTTGCAATTGATAAAGACGGTAGGCTACACCAAGGCCTGTCGGTGCTGCACCGATAACCACAATTCTCATCAAGCAATTTCCAAGTTATGTTTATGCACACTAACTAATATGATTTTCTAAACCTAAAAAAAGTAGCATCAACAAAAGATTTTAATCATTGAAAAGTCATTTCTAAATTTTGATTACGATTGGCAATTAAAATTTAGAAATGATTTATAGGAATTGTTAAATGTCAGCGAATAAATGACAAGCTATCAACAAAGAAAGAGATATGAATGATAAATTAATCTTTTATTGATTGATAAGGACAGATGAAAAAGGAATTGATGAGATGATATGAACTATATTGACCCAAATTTGCAAGATAGATATTGAAAAAGGAATGTCACCTGTCTTCCTGCAAAGGAATAATTCTATATTTTCTGTATCTATTCCTGACCAGAATTGTGTCCATCCATTTCATTAATCCATTCTCATTCTCACTCTTTCTCTCTTCTTCTCTCTCACTCGCTCTCTCTCCCTCTCTCTCATTAACTATGGAAAGACTATATATAATTTTTCCTCAGAAAGGCATATTTTATAAATTTTCAATACTACAGTAATTTTTACGGCTTTTTTGAAGTTCTTTTGATCAAACTTATGCAGCAACTGCCATTTAAAAATAGTAGTAACAATAAAAATAGTTATCCTGTTCCCAGTATGTTCAATACATATTTAAAATGAAAATTATATTCAATTTCTATAAAACAATTCAAAAACTCCAATTAAATTTACCATAATTCACCATAAGTTTAACCTTCCCAATTAGCATCATTTTTGTAATTTTTTAATCTTTTCTAATTACCGTATTTTTAATTTAAAATCCATAATTTTAAGCACGTTGCAATATTTTTTTCATTAAAATTTTCTTCAGTCTGTAACATACTGATTTTACAGCAAAGAGATAGCGATTAGCATGTATTGCTAACTGAACACAGCAAAGTATCCGCTTTCAAAAGAAGAGAAAAAAAAAGCTTCCAAAAATTCAATTCTATTTACCTACTGATTCATCTTTGAAGGGCTAAGTATTCTATTATGGAAGTTACGGACTTTAATCTCTTAAAATAATTTTAAATGAAAGAGTACAAGACATTGTTTGCACAAGCAGCAATGCATTAATGATGCCTAATTAATTTTCAGGCTATTAAATATTATTTTATTTTTCACGATAAACAGCATGTATGAATTGTTAGATACTTTGCTCAGAAAATTTATGATTTCTTTCAACTTTTGGGATAAATCTGAATAAATTTGAATTAATTAATGGAGCAAAATGAATCATTTTCAGAAAAACTTCAAGCTTTCATTCATCACTTAAAAATTTAATTGGAAGTTTAATGAGCATAATTTTAAAAACTCTGAATACAAATGAAATAAAAAAAAATTTCCTTTTTTCTTTCAAAATAAATCCAATTATCGATATTTTTAGAGATCTTAAAAATGTGAAAAGTTTTTGCTAGCTAAAAGTAGAGCAATCTGTACATATAATGCTAAGTTTAAAATCATTAAGCAAAATTCAAACTAAGCGTTAAGAAATGGAAAAATTTAGAAATGAATGGCTAAGATGTTACGATCAATGAAATATAACATTTTAGAGAGACATAAAATTATTTTCTGAGAATTATTGCAATAAAAATTCTATGATAGCTGCGAAATTGTTTGATATTACCTGAATTAAAATATTTTAAATTAAAAAATCAAATTTCCAATTTATGTAAATAAAATTTAACTGAATCATATTGGCCAAAATATAAACTGCATTATTTGCTTTTAATCGTGAAGCAAGGAATTATAACACAATATTTAAAACAATTTAAGATTGATGCAAAAAAAAATTTTAAATCATAATTAAGTTCTTTCCATGGATCGATGATTAAAATTTAATAAGTACCAATAGTACTTCATTACACATTAACGATTTCTACTAAAGCTATGCTGCTAACAACTGCTTTGCTCCATAAGCTTTCGTCCACTACCGGCTATTTGTCTGTTCTTCTACACGAAATATTTGAAATGGCATAAAATTTCACTCAGTAATATATGTTTGTATTATAAGCAACATATACTCGATGATTTCATTTAAGCCGGGCACTATTTATGGGATTTTCGAAATTCTTGAAATATAATACTTTCGCAAATCTAAATTCTACATCCTCAACTTTATCATTTAGCTACAGTCTTCAAGTTAAAGCTCTCTCTCTCTCTCTCTATCTTTCTCACTTTATTTCATCCATTGTACTTATTCTTGTGCCAGTTCAATTATCCGGAATTTTCTAAAGGGCAAAAAAAATTCTCTTCCCGCTTTCTGTAAAGCGGGAAACAGAAGAAAAAAGAAAATAATTTTTCAGAATCTCATTACAATCCTCAATCATTATTTGACTATTTATTTGTTACTTCCTATCATTGATTTGTCACAATTTATATTTTGCATAATTTTTTTGCTTCAAAATTATTTTCGCTTCAAAATTTCCTCTTCAACTTTTTGTGTTGCATTCGACAAAATTTAAGTGATCATTAATTATACATTACGATTTTAACTCGTTTAATTTTCATTTATTTCTGAATTATATAATTTTATCTACGCGCAAATTCAACCAATCATTTGTCTTTTCAGTTTGATGGGAAAATGTTTGCGTAATTCGTTTTAATCGTTAAATTTCCGTTCAATTTAACTTACGACTTAATATTATTTTAGAAATTTTAAATTACACAATTTTCAAATTTTGCAAATGTATCATTTAATTTCAACTATTGCAGAGATTGCAAATTCAATTTCTACTGCTATTCGCATGTTTGTCTGGCTTCTTTTAAACAAGTATCATTCACGTTCCTTCAATTTGCAAAATTTGATACAGTAATATTTATGGGATGTAAAAAGTTAACTGACCTATCAGTTCAAGTTCATTTACAGGGATATATCACTGATCGGAGTGATTATCTATCACATATATGGAAGTAGAAGTTTAATAGAGATTTCAAGTTTGAAATGATGAATTGATTGATTAGTAAGAAAATAGATGTCAGCTTCAGTTTTTCAAAACTTTCATTCTCTTCATATGTTTCTGCAAAATAACTGGAAATATATAAAATGCAATTTGCAAATCTAAAATTAATATTTTCCAAATTCATAAAGAAATTTCATGAAACGATAATTTTTAGTGAAAAAAAATTTTACAATAGTATCAAAACGACCAGTTTTGCGCGGAACTCGAATACAACAAAGCAAAAATTTGAAACGAAAAAATGAATTTAATCCAATCCCAAATATGTCATCGGTGATGGAAATGAATGAAAGCAAGGTTGGTTGATGATATTTGCAGTACATTTCATAAATAGTTCGATAGTTTTTATTTGTAAGTTCTTGGCCAAATCCCAAAACTGACACTCATAAATTTTTGGCCAACATTTCAGCATTGACATTCATAAGTTTGCGGCCACACATCTCGAGACTGACATTCACAAATTCTTAGCTAACATCCCAACACTACATTTATAGTTCTTGGCTGACATGCCACTGTTATTTGATTTCCCATTCTGGCATTCATAAGTTCTTGGCCAACGTGCCAATAACTGTTAATTTCAAAATTTACTAGTGTTGATCTTTTTTGCCATGCTCAGTTCTACCATATTCATAGGTCAAATATTTAAATTTGTGTCAAAAAGTGGCAAATGTGTAGCTAAGTGATACATATGAATGGTTGGGAGTATAATGAAATGGAAAATGTTAAAATTTTAAATATGTGAAAGTTGAATGAATCTTCAACGTGAGATCAAAGTAAGAAATTGAAACTCAAACAAGAATATGACCTTTTATTGAAATTCTTTAAATAATATTGAAAATAGTCATTCAATTGATTGGAATTGATAGCGAATCTCCAGTCAATAAAATTTATAGCTGATAATATCTAATATATATTTATGCCCAAATATAGAATGTTTAAATTTCAAATTTCAAATTTCCTAAAAATGAATCAAATAAATTTTTTTTTGCTACGGGTCCAACAAGTATTACATTATAAAAATACCAATTTTCACTTCCAGTAAGAACTGAATTCAAACATTTTATATTTGAGAGTAAGAAATTTAATTCTTCTTGACAACCATTCGACAATAACAATAGAATTCTTTCATCATTGTTTACTACTATTTGATTTCCACATTATTCATTCTCCTATCGCTGTTGTATGAACAATTTTTAAATTATCATTTCCATGCTTTATCATTTATCCATCATTTGTCAATTTTATTAATTTTTCATAGAAGTCAAACTTTTCAATTAAAATCCAAATTTCCATTTAAAGATTTTAAATATTTGTTTTTTCTTTAAATTTCCATTTAAAGATTTTAAATATTTGGAAAAAAAATCATTGTTGACATGATATTTTCATGATAGAAAAAGAAAAATCATTTTCCAACTACTACATAATTACTGTATTCAAGTTTATCTCTCTTTAATTACTGTTAACAATTCGATGACAAGATATGAACTGTGCTCTCTTACATTTGCATTTACCCTACAAAAATTACGCCATTGGAATATATCTGTTTGAATCGTGTGTGTATGCGTACGTCGGTGCGTAACGGCGTGTGGCAGTGAGTGGATGTATGTGTGTGTGTGTGGCAATGCGTGGGTGTGTGTGGCGATGCGTGGGTGTGTGTGGCGATGCGTGGGTGTGTGTGTGTGTGTGTGTGTGGCGATGCGTGGGTGTGTGTGTGTGTGTGTGTGTGTGTGGCGATGTGTGTGGAAGTAAAAAGATAAGATCAAAATGATCGGTGATATGTTTCGACAATTTCACTTAACATGACAAAAATGCATTCATTCATTCATTCATTTATTCATTTCAATTAAAAATGTTGAATTTTTGCCTAAAAATAAATTTGAAAGATTGGCAAAAGTTACGATATTAATAATACTATTATTAGTAGTTTAATAACAATAATGCAACAGTGAAGAGAGTTATTTTTTTAAGATGGTTGTTTTAAATTAGTATTCTGAATGTATTGTGCAATATTCAAAAATGACTATCAATTAATTGCTCAATTGGAGCATTTTAATATTATTTTTGAGTTATTTTTTTTAGAGATTATTTTAATATTAATTAATGTGTAAAAATTCAATGCATGAAACGGATTTTAATATCAATTTCTAAACTGATTATTTGAGATCAATTTAACTTTAAATTCATTTGGTTAAAATATTTGCTTGACTATTCAATATGAAACAATGATATCCATTTAAAAATTTATCAATAGGCTTATCTGTCACATCTTCGTATTGATAAGGAACTATTTAGACTAGCACTCGAACAGAAAATTTCACCTTCATTCCAGTTAACATTAAAATTCTTTTACATGTCCTCATTTGATATTGATGATAACGCCGTTTGGTCGTTGAGGACATTATGTTAATATATGTGACAGTAGATAAGCTCTCTTCCTTCTTGCCTCTCAATTTCATCAATTTCTTTTATCATTTAAGAAAAAGCCGGGAAGAGGAGAGGGAATAATTCATTTCAATTGTAAATTTGACAACCATGCTTATCTCAATATCGTATTCGAAAGTAAATGCATACGGTATTACGATAAGTATAGCTATTAAATTAAACATTTAATTTGTTTTATATTCCAAAAAAATTGGATAAAATTTATCAGTTGCAATTATAATTGGATAAATTAACTAAATTCGAACTGATACAAATTGAGAATAATATCTAAGTAGTATCCACCCTTATCAATCGATTGCTTTTAAACATAATAATGAAAAATTAGCGCTTTAATGCAATCGTCTAAGGATTTCAAAATGCATGAAAATACCGAGGTATCACTTCTAGCTGATTTAGAAATTTTTTCTCATTGTCACTGATTTGAAACATTTAATTTCTGTTTTCTGCAATAAATAATTTGTCCAAAATTTCCAGTTTCGATGGTTGACATTTTAATTTCATAGTACTGTCCAGCGCTACGTGATAGATGGAAATAATATCGTTTGATTAAATTTTTATTTAACTTCTAACTGTTTTTATAAACGCAAATTATTTTTCAAATCTGAAAGCATCTTATTGCTACCTGAAAAATTCCATGGCTTTTTTCTCAATTAATCCAATTAATAGTTAAGTTATACTGCTTATTTAGATTAATGAAAACAATAAATTTGTCAAGTATCTCATATTTGATTATCCGTCTATGCTATCATTTGAATTGAGTTTTTTTCAAATAAAATTTCAATCCATCACATATTTTTGCCTGTGTTCTGTATCTCAAAGGAAATTGGAATTAATATTCTGATGAAATTTATAAATTTTAATGATAATTTTATATTAGACTAAAAAATTGTTTTCTATGTTTTTAGTACGAATAATTGTTATTTTAATAATTTAGTACGAATAATGGTTATTTTAACAATTCAACTTGCGAACAATTTATAAAATTATCAAAGGACAGGAAATGATGTACTTAATTTGTTTGTGATGACAACATCAAAGATTAGAAATTGATGACAAATTCTTCATTCATCTAAATGCTAATCTATCTTTTAGATTGTTGATTAAATTAAATTAGCAAAATGAAACTTCTATCCCATTATATATTAGAGTAAAATTTTTGAAAAACAAAAAATATTTGTTATGTTTGCAATAGTTGATTAATGAATAAATAAACTTTTAAATTTCATTATTCAACTATTCGTTTATTAATTATATGGTATGAATGAAATATTATTTTTGAACATAAAAGATGAAATCGATTAATGCTTATTTGCTTCATTCGTTTTTCATTGAGAGAAATGAATGAATGGGATGAGGTTGACATTTTGCCTGACTGATTTGGTCGATGGTATGGTATCGAATGTACCTGTTAAGGTCACTGCTACGACAAACATCACATCATCGGCTTTTTCAATGCAGGTGTTGTCTATATGAATGTTATAAGAGATGTCATATGTTTCTGAATCTTTTTTTTTTTTTTNNATTTGCAATACGCTTACAATTTATTCAAATTATCTTGAATTAAATTAAATTCAATTACAGCTAAAATTTTAGTTCATGTATGAATTTATGACGATTATTTTAGGCAAAATTTAATTTGGTTATATTCTAAAATTTAATTTATTTGCTAAAATTTATCAATTATTTTAAGCTAAAAAAAAGAATAAAAATTTAAAAATTAATTTTAATTTTAATTCATTATCTTGAGTTAGATTTAACCAAGTTGAAATTTAATCTTATAATCTAATTTGTTTACAGTTTATTCAATTACTGCGAGCAAAATTTGATCTGATTACAGTTTGAAATTTAATTTATTTGCAATTTAATTGATTATTTTGAAGTAAATCCGATTTATTTAATTTAAAATCTAATTTATTTGCAATTTACTCAATCATCTCATGTAAAATTTAATTTATTTGCAATTTAATCAAACAATGTTAAACATGACTGAATAATGTTATAGATCTAAAACAAAAAAACATTTTATTTTTTTTTAAAATTACAGCAATATACATGTCAAGGTAGATAGTGCAATTAATTAATCAACCAATCAATTCTCTCTCTCCCTCTCTTCCTCCTTCTTTAAATATTCCATACATGCATAAAACAGTAAATTATATATATTTATAGAAATACTGTTTATCCTAATTCTATAACAATGAATTCTGTTCTGTGCTTAAGATCGATCTTTATAGGGCTATCCAAACAATTCACGTTTGATTTAAAAAAAATTTGTTAATCATTGAAAAATCGACTTTGTAGAAGTATGTTTGCCTAAGTGTTGTTGGATCTTTTGAATTATGTATTTAGAAAGGGCCTATTCGCATTATTTCTGCAAAGTTTTTAAAAATGTGAATTAGTTTATCAGTTTTGTTCCAATGGAATATGCTGACAAATTCATTTCATTCATCGAAAATTCATGAAATAAATTTACCGACCAATCATTAAATTTTTATGATTCCAAGCTTCTCTATTTTTAATGTATAAATATAACAAATTATTTAACTGAGCAGAGGATTTTATAATTTAAGAAGTTTTCATTTTATACAAATGAATTCAATTCCCAGATATCAGTAAATCATTGTGTTAAAATTAAACCAAATCATTGCATTAAAATTAAGTCTTGCAGCCTGAAGTTTTAAGAGTTCTTAATTTGGTTGAGAAATTTTACTTGCCATACAAAAAAGTATTTTTTGAATAAATACCAATCATTCTAATTGACCGAAAGTTTATTTTAGAAAAGTTATTTTGAATAAATTCCAAACATCTTTATCGAGAAAGAAATACATGAAATTGAACTCATTCCAGTACGTCATATTAATCATTAAGTTTCTCAATATGTTATTTAACCCTAATCCATTTTCCAAAAACTTTTTAATCCTCTCTTTCATCTTTCACGCCCTTTAAATTATTTCATTTACAAACCGCTCTTATTTTTCGTTTTTTTTTTTTTAACTACTCGTTGAGCCTGTTTTCCTTCTACAGATGATATAATAAGTTATTTCTTAAAGTTTATTCGAAACTTAGATATTACTATTATGCAATATTTGCATTACTCCTGTGGTATTTTATTCTTCTCGAGAACTCTCTCAGACACAGTGTGATATTATCAACTTCGATGAAACGACTTTTGCGCCGGCGAATATTTATGACCGCGGATGAACAATCCCTGTTATTGATGAGGAATATAAAGAATGAAGCGAATCAGGTTTGCAAATTATTCGATTTAATTTTCACACAACTTTCAATGATCCATTTATAAGGCTTAAAAGTTAAATCTTAGCAGAAAAAATAGGATAACTATCATTTTGTAAATCTTAAAAAATAGCCTCTTCAAATTAACTCGGGAAAAGCTCTAAACTATAATCTTACAAATTTTTAATCATTGTCATTCCTCATATCATGCACGTAACCAAAAACATATTGATTTCACCAAATACATTTTCATATTTAAAAGGTCGAATAAATTTTTATCAAATTTCATTTTAAATATCCATTTTTGAGTTTCTTTCATTGTACCTTTCTCCATTTTCCCTAATATCACATTTTCATCTTTTCCGTACATTAATTGCTCATTTCAATTAATCATTTAATTATTAATTGAAACGAACTATCTTTGAATTTCCTTTACCATCTAATTCCCATGTCAGCAAATTTGAAATCAAAAATCAAATGAATTAAAATTTCAAATTCAGTGATAATATTGCATACGAAATTAATGTTCGTTTTTTTCCTTACATTTATCAATGAATATATTGTAAAAAGCAATCAAATACTGCATTGTAAGCTCATTTCTCGTTGTAGCATATAAAATGAAAAGATAAAAGAAAATTTTGGAAGTAAAATTTGCTTCCAAATTTATGCATCATTCATATTTGCAACATTTCAAAACTTACATTAACAATTATTTTTACTCTTCCATAAATTATTCATTTCAGTCATTGATAGTTAACCAATCAATTATCTTTTCATACTTTAATTTATCCTTCAATATATTCAGTATTGAATATATTATAAGGTAGTAAATTCCATCGTCATCATCACATCTTCTACTTCTGTTTCCGATAATGATAGCAAAATTTGCCTATTTGGTGACATTCATAGCAACAGCATTGATAGTGCCATCATTTTATCTTCACTATCAACTAATGTGAAGCAATTAAGAATCGATAAAAATTACTATAACAAAGGCCATTAAAATTGTGAATTACACAAAAGTCGATGACCCTATTATATTTGACTCCACCCATCATTCTTCACCTTTTTTGTGTCGATACCTTTTTTTTGTTTGAACCTTATGGGAAGCAATTCTTAGCGAAAAAAAAAAAACTCCACAATCAAAATTATAAATCAAATTTTTGGAATTTTTTTTTACAAAAATCAATATTTGCATACATATATGCAATTCCTGATCTTATTTCATTTTTGAAAGGTCAAGAAGGTTTGCAAATGTAACTTTCTCTACTTGTGTGCTTCTCTTTCTTTTGTTTACACTCTGTCAAGTTTATTGGAACTAACATCCAGTGGAATACATTTCCAATTGATTTGCTCTACTACAGAACATACAGTCAGATCGTCATAATAATCATTGATTCAATTCATTTTTCCGGTTTTCCGGTTAAATTATTCGGTTGCAGTGTATAATTCACGTACTGAAAAGCGTTATTTCAAATATATCGTTGTTACTGATTGTTACATTGAAAATTTTTTCCTTTAAATTTAATTAGCGTAATATTTTATAAGAATAATATAGTAAGGGGAGATTGTGGAAAATTTATTTTTTTCTAAATTTGATTGGCATAATATTTTATGGTAAAGAGGATAACAGGATCCGGAAGAGTTACAGTTATCATATATGGTTGTCTTTCGTTTTCTCCGATATTTGCGGATGACTTGAAGCTTGTTCTGCTATTGCTCCAACTATTACTGTGATACTTCCCTTCTTTTTTCTTTGCTCTCGGCGATTTGTAAAACGAAAGAATCGAAAGTTGTGCAAGCCGTGCTCCCTGGGATATATGTCAATTTCAAAAGTAAATTTAGCTCATAGCATTCGTTATTGCTATCAGTACTTCTCCTACTATTGCTACACTATTTGCTTATTACTATCAACAAGCTCTTTAAGCCATAAAAATTTTAATTGGATTAAATTTTTAAATTTACTAGAATAAATGAATAAATCATCATTACTAATAGTTATCCATTTAGTAATTTAGCATTTACAACGAGTATAAATGAGGATTTGTGGATTTTTGTAAATGATTATATATTTTAAACTAGGTTATATATGTGTTTACGTATATGTATTTAAACATAACTTTATACATGTGTATGTATTTAGATACAATTGAACGTATCCGTAATTAAGCATAAGTTTTTTTTTCAGTATATATATATATACCTGCTTCATTGTAATCAGTATGAATTTAACTTTTGTATGAATTTTGTACGAAATTTAATTTTTCTGTTTAATGTGATTTTAATGAATGAATTATCATTGAACTTTATTTTATCATAGAAGCGTCTTCAAGTATAGGTTATTATCGTTCATTATTCGAATATTTCCATGCCTATTTATAAAATAATAATAAAGATGAATGAACGGATAGACAAAAAGATTAGGAAACGTTTAACAAAAGAACGGAAGAAATTCGATTAATTAGGAAATCGAATAAATTAGACAAAAAGAAGTAATTTAATTTAATCATCGTTTCATCACAATCTGTCCAATTAGAGTTTTCTTTTGAAGTGAAACTTTCAATCAAATCCAATTCCTATAATTATCTCGAAATTATTTACCAAAAAATCGATCATTTATATCAATTATCGAATTAAAAAGCTAAATGCATTTCAATTTATTGAGAAACACTTAGCTTTTTAATTTATTCAAATGCCTGAGAAGAAATATTGACACTCATTCTTTCGTCATTCTGTCAATGACATTTGTAAGAAATGTAAAATTTATTTTTCCCTTCTTAAAAATTTTCATACTAAAATTATTGCTTTCATTTTTTGAACACAATTCTTATTGGTAAATAACTCTTTTCGAAAAAAAAAAAAAATCTACAAAACCTGCCATTTCCTCTTTCGTATTTGTTAGCTTTTCTACGAATTAAAAGGAATGATTATATAAACAAACATTGAAAATTTGATAAAAGTGTTAGATTATTCATAGTCTTAACTTGATGGCACCTGTCGTTGTTGTTGTTGTTTATTGCTGTTTATACTTTAAATCGTAATAACAGGCAATTTCGATGCTTTTGGACAACTTTAGTAATACACAAGAAAGCCACTGGTCAGTGAATTCTTGCAAATTGTGGACATTTTGTTTCATTCATTAAATTGCATTCTGTTAGATAAATTGTCTTATAAAATATTTAAATAATTGCGTCTAAATTTTTAGAAAAATAGAGAAAGCAAGTCTTATAAAAACAAAATTTGATCGGTTTTACTGTTTGAAGATTTTTACAACGATAGGTAAATTTTCTTTTCTTTTTGAGTATTAAAAAATTATTATTCAGGAAGAATATATTCACATTTTAGACATCTGTAACACTAATTTCATATGGTATATCTAAATTTTCAGATCTATTTTCCTTCATTTAATATTAATATTATGAGCGAAACTCATAATATTAATTTATCAATTCAATTAAAATATTTTTTTTCGATTTTATGATTAAATTCTGTAGGTTTTCTCGTTAATAAGTTGATGAATTTATATTCACATAATTATTTTCTGATATAATGCTCATTTCTTCGAAATATGGCAAATATTTGTATATGACATTGGAAACTTTTTATTTTTGAAAATTTTTAAAAACACTAGAAAAACTTCCAAATTTTCAATTTTTCAGTTATATTTTATAATTGCATAGTGTTAATTTTTTACTCTGTTTTTTAAAATGAATTTTGTTACATCCGGTAGTTTAGAGGATGAGAACAGAAATGTATTATGGGAATACTGTCATCTTCTATATATTTTCTCATTGAAATTGTATTGCTTCATTTCCATAGATTGTGAGCTACATTTAAGAATTAGATTTTCCAAAATTTTTAAGTCACTTAACTCTTAAAGCTTTCCGTGGACGTGCGAACTCTCTATTAAAAGTCAAAGGAAATTGAGGAAAGAAAAAAGGGAGGTGACTACTTTAAGCGGTCGTTTGTCATATCCTTTAAAATTAAAAATTAAATTTTCGTTGTCTATAAAATATAACGAAAATTTAATTTCTAATTTCTCATTTTTAAGATAAAAAGAATTGCAAAACATTTTATGAATCAATTTATTTTACAGTTTAAAAAATATGTAGTTTTTCAACATTGTTTTTTGATTGTAAGTTTTTTATTATTCCATTAATTTAAGTCATAATTCATGAATAATTGTTCGTTAAATTAGAGTAATATTTTATTTAGAACACATTTATATAATGAATCAAAAATTTTTAAAAATATTTTCTCAAATAACCTTTTAAAGGTCATACCTCCAAGTACTAAAAACAATCAAAAATCAGTGGTAGTGACAGTTGACAATGAGAATAACACTTTTCATCCATATATTTTTATTTTTTTGGAAGTGCGACAACAAACGGATAATTTGCTATGCTTCAAATTTCATCCAACTGCTACAACATTTCGGTGTATTATTCTCACTATTTCCGTGAAATACATGCTGCTTTACGGACACTTTACATTTCACTAAAATTCTTGACGGATTGAATTTGAAATAAATTATTTTTCATTTTATTAAAAACTTTCTAATCTTTTAATATCTGCGAGGATTAAAAAAAAAACAGTCCATTAAATTAAAAAGCAATCGATTAAAATGTTTTGCAAATGACTAATGGATGAGAGTTAGTTGTTTTATTCCAACAGCTAAATTTATTCCAGTTATATC
Source organism: Acanthocheilonema viteae (assembly GCA_900537255.1). NCBI lineage: Eukaryota > Metazoa > Nematoda > Chromadorea > Rhabditida > Onchocercidae > Acanthocheilonema > Acanthocheilonema viteae. The sequence goes on along the minus strand of UPTC01000010.1, from coordinate 312 downwards.
TAGCAATTAAAAATATTCATTTTAATTAGGAATGTTAGCTTTAGAATTTATTTTCTCTGATTAAATATATAATTAAATATCATTGAAAAGTGAAGGAGAAGTGACAAAGTTCTAGCAGATTTTTTTTTTCAATCACAAATATATTTTGTAATTTTTAAAATTGTTAAATTTTTCACATACATTTCGAATAAATTTTTATGCAATTTGAAGTAATTTGAATGAAATGTGAATTATAATATTTCGGAAGGATAGTATACGTAAAAGTTAACTATCGATTTATTTTGTATATTTGTTACAGTTTAAACCGATCTA
>UPTC01000009.1:70050-138241 GCA_900537255.1 Acanthocheilonema viteae | reverse complement strand
AAAAACATCACTTTTTTCATCGGAAAATGAGGATTACTTCCATGGCAGAAAGCGGGCATCATTTCGAACAAAACCATAATCAACGACATATCAGCGCCCTCGATCACTTCTTCTAAAATGTTATGATCATAGGTGGGAATCATATTACATTTATTTAAAATATGATAAAGCGCTGCTAGAACTTACAAAAAAATCATAGCAAACTGACCAATTTCTACAATAAAATCTTTTCTTAGTGCAGCGTATCGAGATTTCTTATCTACGGGAACAACGAGTTCAAATAAATCTAATCGTCGTATTGACTCGACCATATGATATAATGCACTTAATGCTACACGCAATGCTTCGTTATCAGCCATCGTAGCACTTCGCCGATTACTCCTCCTTTCCACTACAAAATAGCTTACTTATTGGAAGGGACCGAATTTGTTATCAGATATCATTCTTATGCTAATCTTACGAATAAAAAAAGCGTTTGGAATTCAAAAATGATGGAAATTACAGAGAAGGGTACCTTAAATTATATCATTCTTTACACAAAGTAATCAACAATAATAACAGATTGCTGATATTTTTTAGCTAAAATTTTTTGAAGGTTCTAAATTTTTAAAGTTGAAAATCATGGCTGAAACAATTAGTGCTAATGCAGATTGGTAATTAGTTTATTTCCAAAAACGATGATGAAAAATATCCATAAAGATGGAAAACCGAACCAACACTCTCTGAAAGATCAGCGTTGGATGCTGAGCGGCTGTTTGATACCGAAGATGAACGACTAGACTGAGCTCCAACTGGTCCACCATCCCAAATATCACGGATTTCAGTCAAAAGCAGCTTACATAACGCCTGAAAACAAGAAAAAAATATAATATAAATAATCAGTCCCTCTTTCCGCAAGAATTTTCGGACAATTCCATGTTGCAGAAATATATTTAAATATTTTCTACCTGATAAGCTCCAGCTTCATATACTTTATAGGCATTGAAAACTCCCTCTGCTAGACACTTTTCTTTGCAGTACCGTATTCCTAAATCATTGTCAGCTTCTCTTTCATTATTACCCTTGAAGGCGCCATCAATAGTGATATCTCTGTCATCGACAAAATCCATATAAGCACCCTACAATGCTAAAAATAATAAACATATGTTGCTACATCTAAAACTATCCTTAGATCATTTACTGTTATTAAAAGTAAGAATACTTCATTTGAAAGATAGTGCAATCTCAGATGAACCTAAAGTAAGTCATGACGATAAACTCCATGCAAACAATTTCATCCATAATTGAAGATGCCTTATTGGCAGTTAGCTTTTAATACAAACCTGCAATATATAAAGTATGGATCGTGCAGCATTTAATCGTATGCTTGGTTCGACTCGTTCCAACTCTTCCAGCAAATTCAACAGAACATTCTTTTGCTGATTTTCCGTAAGCTTTGACCATTTATAATCGAACTATGAATGACCCACAGTTTTTAGTGGATTAAAGAGAATGAAGTAAAATCATTCCACAAACACAAAATTTTAATATTGCTGTCAGCAAAAATAATGAAACTCGTGCTACTTATGCAAGATACCAAACCAATCACAAATAACAATTTATAAATAAATAACCAAATAAATCACCTTTTTAGATTCTACAAAATCACGGTAAGCATGCATGTTCAGTGCCCAATCTTCTAATTCGCTATAGGTGTACAGCTCAGCCAGTTCTGCTGCATGTGTATCACAATCGGAGTAAACAAATTCAAAATCATTCATTTCATTTCGCGTCTAAATACATCCGTAATAAAAAATTAGAAGAAAGACAAGAAAACAGCTGTTGCTAAATTATTTAAAACGTGAAACAGTAAAGTATATAAAGAACTGCATATATTAACAAATACTTCAGCATTTGAATGCTAACTTCAGTAGTAATGTAGGATGTAGCATTTTATGCTGTGTACCGCTGTATTCTAGCATTAAATGCGGCACTAAAGCAATATACATCATTCAAAATTTCCAAAAGATTTCGAGCTAGATAAAATTTCCAACGTCAAATACCGTTTAGAAAAGAAAGGCAGAGAAAGACGAATACCGAAAAATCATTGCTTAATGGTCTTGGTTTGCTTGATATTTTTTTGAGTTTCGGCAATTGTGCCGAACGTCTCTGTGCAAGCGCTGATTCGCAAATGTCCGTTCGATTTTCTACAGTATCATTTTCCACGCGCTCTATATGTTCGTTATTAAGTTTCAAGACGTTTGAGCCGTATACTGCAAAGTAATATGCTAAAAATTCAGCAATAAAATGTACTATTCTTAATTTTAATTATTTGCAAAACTACTTGATTATTTTACATATTATTTCAATCCACATTATTTGTTGTAAGCTATAGTTCTCTATCTAAGCTATATAAGTTATCATCATTCATGACCTACACAATAAAGTCAATTTTTGACATTTAATAGTAGCATATCTTGCAGCTTAGCAATCAATAAAACAACTGAGCTAACCGTCATCAGCAAAATTTGGTCGTACACGTCGCAATATTTCCGGTTTTACCGATCCTGAAATAAGGCATATAATATTTAGATTTGCTTAGGTATAATTCTAAATCAAAATTATATGGATTTCATGAGTATATATTAAAATTATATGGATTTCATAATTATTCCGTAGCAAAAGTAATAAACATTAAATTTTTAAAGTCAAATAAAGAGAAGTAATAACCACAATCTAATTGTTGTAAGCTATAGTTCTCTATAGCTTTCAAAATGACATACGAAAACAAAAAATACTCAATTAGGTTTCATTAAAGATATTCTTATCACTGCTATAATTGCCATCTAAAAATAACTTCATAATAAATAACGTTTCTATAACATATGTATTAATATTTCTGTATCATTAAACTGTTAAAAATAATGGAATGATTCACCATAATCTTTAAATGATATTTGCCTCTACTTTAAATTAGCCTTGATTAACGTTAAATGCTTATCATTTAAGTTATGATTTATCTAAATTTATATTCACTTACTATCATTTCCCTTTATTTGACTTTAACTATTTAATCTATTTATCACTTCCACTACAGAATAATTATGAAATTCATATGATCTTAATATCAAAAAACTTCAACACTTAAAAAAAAAACATTGAAAAATGAGATAAAAAAGAAGCCAAACCCAGAGAGTAAGAAAACCGCAGGAATGAGCACAAACCTTGCGTATTCATCGATCCTATACTTTTGATCACGTGAGATATTACACTCTTCCTCTTCTTCCGGATGATCTTCTGGTAATGATACAGTACTGGCGCTGATTAGCACTTTATGAACATTCAATCCTATACATCTCATCTGCTAACTTATCATTGTCTGTATTTTACCGCACATTCCTGTATCAGTTTTTTTAATTTATGTGCAAATATTGGTATAAAAAAGCCAAAGGGCTTTTTTATACCAATATTTGCACATAAATTATGGCAAAATTGTAAAATTTTAAAAATTGTAGAATGTAAACTACAGATAAAAAACAGTAACACGTAAAATATAAAGAAAAATTAGGAATTTTCATGCATATATGTATAAAAATTAGCATGAAAGACTGAAAGCATAAAATATGCATGCATAATGAGATATACGTAACGCATAAATATATCTAAAGAGTACTTTCGATATCAGTTTTCACATTTACATGAAAATACTAATGTAAATTTCTTCAAGGTTGAACAAATTAATAAACAATATAAATTAGTGGTGAAACAGAGAAAAAAGACAAATAAGAGAAATAAATAATCATCGAATCGATGGAAAAAATATACCAGTGATTTGAACTAAAGAAGGATGCAAAATGAAAATGATGAAACTCCTTACCAAATCACAGGTCAGTGGAAATAGATGAAGTGTACTTCAATTAGATAAAAACTTATAGAGAGATAAATTAGCTGTGAGAAAAAAAGAGTCGTTCAATTCAGCTAATTTGATCTAGTGATTAGCAAACTAAGAAAAAAAACTTACTTTGATCAATTAGCAAGATCTCGAATACATCTCTCTTGGAACTTTAACAGTGACCGGTTCTCCAATCGTACTAGGAACAGATTTAATTAAACTACGAACTTAAGACTAACTGAGACCAAATCACACACACGAAAATCTTCACACGATTAATCGCCTATTGGACCGTTCGACCGCATTATATCTCGCTTCTTCGTGGCAGACGGTGGCTGACATTGCAGTTTTTGTTGAGGGATTATGGTTTATCTAGAAAGTGAGTTGAGCTGCTCAACAAAACCATACCATTAGCTTTATTTGTTCAGTTTCATTCCCATACTTTTGAAAAGTTATTACCACGAAGCTCATTGTGATTCATGATTTTGTATATTTCAACGTTGTTTGTCTGGTTCATTGGTTCGTCAGTTTGTTCTAGATTTGATTTAATGGAACTAGCCATTCAAAAGTTCAATTAATTAAATTATTATCCTGTTATTTAATTCCTTTGCTGTACAATCAATTATCTGCAATAGTAGTTTGACTTTTTAAAGCTTCATAAACTGTGAAATTCAGGCTGGATCAAGTGGCAATATGTCACTTTTGATCTTTAGATTTCGATCTTATGGACTATTTGTAGCAATGTTTACTATTATTAAGCTGAAACGGTAAAATTTTAGGAAGGCAACCTGTTAGGCACAAAAAATGCTTGTGAGAGCTGATTGGTTTCACTTTCTATGAGCAATTTCTGGATTAGTGACGAGGTACGTCTTTTCTTCCATGTGTTTTTTAACATTCTCCATTTCTCCTTCCTGTGTCAGAGATGCATGGGAGATAGTATGGGGATGATAACACGATTAGGCACAAAAATAAGGACAGTACTGAATAGTGGAATAATACTAAGCTGGCTATGTAATGATTATAATGTTACATGTAAAAATAGTATAAGAAACAGTTTAGTATTTTCGGAACCGAACATACCAACGCGAAGAGATTTGATATCATTGAAGCACAAGCAAGTGGATAATTTGGCGGGAGCCAGAAGGATTATTTCTATTATCATAGATTGAACAGAATGGTGTATAGATAAGAGTCAGAACTCTTAAGTTGCATACCAATAATCGGGATCATTTAAGAGGTTGTATCGTTTGAAGATAGGAAAAAATAACAACTGATTTGGTGATTTGGCTTTCCAGTGCATGGAATATATATACTAATAAATAGATTATCATGTATATACTGTGGATCAAAAAGCCATATTCTGAGAGGTTTTCATAAATATTAAAAAAGTGGTTAGGATATGCCCGCATGTTCTCAGTGGACAACAGGATTCTGCTTTAGTTAGCGGAACTTTAGGAAAAGCTTTCTCTTTTTTATAGCAAAGTGAAACAACCTGTTTAATATCACCCAACCAATCCAGAACGCTCCTATCAACATTTAATCGGTGTCGAAGAATAGAAAGAACTGAAATCGAATTAGAAACAAGAGTAATGATGGGTGATGATGACATAATCGTTTCCACCTCCAATATTTCGGCTTCCAGTACTGCACCAGCAGTGGTGCATGCAGAACAGAGTAACCGTGCAGCATTAAAATATCGCGGTATGTTTACCTGTTTATTCGTGAATTTTATTTAACTTTTCCTTTTGCTAATTTTATCGAGCCATGTAGTTATCTGTTTTTAGCATAAATTATTCGTTATTTTAATTTATTTAAAAAATTATCATATACTGTATATTCTAGGTACAAGTGGAAGTAGCTTCATTGCATTAACTGACAGTGAAGAAATAACCGTCGATGAAGCTTCACCGCCAATGGAAAGGTTTTTAATTTAAGCCTTGCAGCGAATGTCATTTGAATCTGGAAGAAATCGTGGGGCAATGAAAACAATTAATTTGAATTTATTTCTATACATACCAGATTGCTGAGGGACTCGGAATAGTATATTTTTCTTGTGGCAGTATAATTTGAAGAAGGTCGTGATGTTAGTTATTTATTTCGATCTCTCTAGAGATAGGCTGTCCATAAAACAATGTATATATATATGAAAAACTTTTTACAGCCGATATGGTGATTTTCATACAATAGATTGGCAAAGAGATCTGGCGCGGGACAGATTACGCCATAAGTTTATCGTAAAAAGGTCGAAAACTCCTTTTGGTAAACTATGTGGTCTATGGGATGCGGGAAGTGGTTGGGCATGTGTGTTGATGGTCGGTCTTGCTGCTGGTACCATTGCTGGTATTATTGATATTGGAGCGCGTTGGATGAGTGATTTAAAGGTAAGATCTCTCTGAAAATTATTTTTTTTTCCAGAAAACAGTCTGAATTCGAATAAAATAAATAAAGTGGATAAGGACTTTGCTTCAGTGATGTACGGAAAAAATGAAAATAGAATGTTCAATGCTTTGGAATTATTTTCAATTTTTTTTCCTCTAGTATTCTGGTTTTTTTAGGATGGTGTATGTGCGGATCGATTTTGGCTTGATCGTGAGCATTGTTGTTGGTCAGCAAATGATAGTGTTTATAAAGATGCTGATTGTTCGGCATGGACATCCTGGCCTGAAATGATGCAGCTTTATGAGCGAAATTTCTTTTACTACGTGATGGAATTATTCTTTTATTGTGGCTGGAGCATGCTGATGACAGGAGTAACTGTAGCTTTGGTTAAGGCACGGTTTTGCAATCACACTAGTAATTCAGATTAACAAACTTTTTTTGTATGTGCGTGAATCCTCGTAGTTTTCATTTTTATTGAGCGAGATTAATTTTTGCACGTTTTGCCCAAAAAAAAAAATTAGAAGGGGAAATGAAACATATTAAAGGAAACATCTTATCTTTCTAAAAAACTAATAAATCTTAAAATCTATTTGTGCAAAATTTCTGTCTCTAGGTATTCGCTCCGTATGCTTGCGGTTCGGGCATACCTGAGATCAAATGCATTCTATCCGGTTTTATCATTAGAGGTTATTTGGGTAAATGGACTTTCATTATTAAATCTGTTGGCTTGATTTTGGCATCTGCATCTGGTTAGTAATATTTCCGAATTTTTTTCAGTATTAAAACAAGAGAGAGCTACTAATGATATTCCAAGTTAAGTTTTTGGATAAGATAATGGATTCTGTGACATTTCAGGTCTGAATTTGGGAAAAGAAGGTCCTATGGTACATTTAGCCTGTTGCATAGGAAATATTTTCTCTTATCTCTTTCCAAAATATGGCTCAAATGAAGCCAAAAAACGTGAAATACTAAGTGCTTCTGCTGCAGCCGGTGTTTCCGTTGCATTCGGTGCTCCTATAGGAGGAGTTTTATTTAGGTAATTTTGAAGCTCTGTAAAAATTTTCCAAATGGATCATAATATCATGGACAAACAGTGCGTCGATGTTGTGTTTCAGTTACTTTTAACAAGCTTATGAGAATCATTAGATTGATTTACAGATACCTTTTATCAAATATTTATTTTATATTTTGTTCATAAGTTAATGGAAGGAGAACAGGAAGAAATAGTCTCCTTCCAATAGTCCAGGAACTTTAAACATGAACTGAAGATCGATGTAACTATCAGTTATATTTGCAGTTTGGAAGAGGCAAGTTATTATTTTCCTTTGAAAACTATGTGGCGTTCGTTCTTTTGTGCACTTATTGCTGGAATTATCTTACGAATAATGAATCCATTTGGAAGTGATCAAGTATGCACAAATTATTTGTGTTGACTATTTCAGGATTCAAGATTAAGTAATGCATTCTGTGACGTAGCCAGATTTGTTTTTCGTATTTAATAATGAACAGAGACTTCGTGCAGTTTGTATCTTTTTTTGTAGAAAACTTTTCAATAATTTCTTTTAAATAATTTATCGCTTTATCTGGTATGATTTAGATTACATTCAGTATTCTTTTTTGTTTATGGTAAGAATTTTGTTCACATGTTTTGTTTAAATAGGTATTATGCATTTTAGATGTCACATACGTTTGGTAAATTTTGGATGTATTTAGATGCGGAATTGTGTTAAAATCGGAAATTTCAGACTTCTTTGTTCCACGTTGATTACAGTATGAAGTGGACATTTGTTGAACTTATTCCATTTGCCGGTCTTGGATTGTTTGGAGGTATTATTGGAAGTTTGTTTATATGGTGAGCCTTTTTTAAATGAATTCCGATGCAGTAATTTTTCTAGATTTTGGTGATGATATACTATGACTGATTATGCAAAGCAAATCTTGATCTTTTTTTCTAAAATTTTGTTTCCCATTTTTTGATAGTAAACTTTTAGTTGAAATTACACTTTCTGTTTAAAGGGCGAACATAAAATGGTGTCGATTTCGAAAGGCGAATAAGACTTTGGGTAATAATCCAGTAAAGGAGGTCCTTGTTGTGACACTTATCACAGCGTTTGTTAGTTATTTTAATCCATATACCCGTCGAAGTTCATCGTCACTGATAAGACAAGTTGGTTTTGCTTTCATTGTTTTGTACTCGACAATTCCGAGTGCTTCTGATATCGTTTTGCTTCACAAGCATTTGTAGCTACAGTGGTAATAAGCATGTAAAATTAAGCAAATTTAAAGAACGAAATAATGTTATAAAAACACTGGTTGAGAATAAGATAAAATAATGTAATTTTAAAATAGAGAAAATATTGAGGAAATATAAAATAAATTCAGTCTCGCTCTTTATGGCTATAACAGGTGAAATTTTTGCATCAAACAAAAGTGTAATTCAGCAGTGTCCCTGACTATAGGTGAATAATAAATGGAATCAATTCTTTTAAATTCATTCTAATTACTGGTTTTTTCCTAAAGGAAATGGAACATGTTTTCTTTCTCTGCCTTCATTTGGTATTGTCAATTCATCCTGTTTTTTACGAATATATTAAACATTTCATTTTTCATAATTCGATGAATTATAGCTCTTCGATCGTTGCGGTCCCGAAGATTTTATGATGGACCTTTGTGATTATCAAAATAAAACATTCTCTTTTGATAAAGTGGATGATAATTATCACACTGGAGAATTGGGAGCAGGAGTGCACGTGAGTTTGAAGTTTATTTATATCAAGCGCTACATCATGAAAGACTTTAGAGTTGTAATTTTAATCATTTTGCTACAATGTCTAATGCTTCACTATAAATGTTATCTGATGAAGATAATATTTATAGTGAAGCATAAATTAAAAAAATGAAAAAAAAGAAGTGTGAAGCTATTCTATTTAACTTCCTTGTTCCACAACGTTGTGGTGCGAAAGCAGCTTTAGAAAAAATCTTTCATATATTCATCATCATATAAAATATTAGTCCGATTTTTGTTTTTAGAGCGCATTTATCGATCTTATTTTGGCGCTAATAATAAAATTGGTACTGACGATATTCACATTTGGCATCAAAGTTCCTGCTGGTCTATTCGTACCAAGTCTTGCAATGGGTGCTATTGCTGGGCGTTTATTGGGTATCACTGTGGAAGGCATAGCTTCATCTCTGCAGGTATGTTGAAAGTTTGTTAATTACTTTTGTTGCGCGGATTATTTTTTAATGGGGGGTATATATTCTAAGGTTTTTGAGATTCGTTTCACATTGCAACATTGCAGCAGACAGTGATCGTCATTCCGAAGCTTAGGAATTTTTGCATGTCTATGTTAAACACAAGAGAACGGCAGTGTGCATAGAGTTCACTGTCGAAAAAAACTAGCACTAACTTTATAAGCTTATATTTATTTAAATATCGGAACAAATGGTACTGAATTATATATATATATATATATATATATATATATAATGTCATATTTCAGAAGAATGCTGAAATACACAATACCATTTGGGCTTGCCAGGTTGGTAAGGATTGTGTTATGCCTGGACTTTATGCAATGGTTGGTGCTGCTGCCGTCCTTGGTGGAGTTACAAGGTAGATTGCATTTCTAAATTATCTGAAAAGATATTGAAACATTTAATAAGGCATATTCTTGTTGAAGAAACAAAGAGACAAATTATATAAAAAAAGGAAAAGAAAAAAAATTAAAAAAAGGAAAAATCCATAAAAATAAACTGATCATAAATTTTTATATTTAATTTGCAACTTGAAAACTGATTTCTATTTTAGTATTATTTTTTTAAGGGAGAATGCAATAAATTAAAGAATTTACAATTTTTTGTGTCACGCATCTTCAAATTTAAGGTTTGAAACTGAGGAGAATAATTGAGGCTACAAGGTTTTTCCCATTTCTTGCTTGCTTACGTAACTAACACTTCATTTTAAAGGATGACTGTTTCATTGGTTGTAATTATGTTTGAATTAACGGGAAGTCTTGAATTTATCGTGCCGACAATGGTTGCTACAATGTTTGCAAAGTGGATTGGTGACGCTTTCTATAAAATGGTAATTTTTACCATAAAATCAGCATTAAAATAGAGCGGCCTTGATTTTCAGCGCACATGTTTTTATTACCTGAAAGTATATATCAAATTTTGTCTACATAAAGGGAATTTAGGATGCTATGTTTTTTGTTTATCTGAGCTTTTATAATAGTTCGGATGACTGACTTCTTTATATTTGTCAATTTCCATCAGCAAATTATTGTAATTAATCAACAGAGAGAAACAAAGTATATTTCAGGGCATATATGATGCGCACATAGATTTGAATGGCTATCCATTTTTAGACAACAAAGGCGAATATCCATATTCCACTGTTGCTATACAAGTAATGAAGCCTGGACCAGGTGGAAACTTTCTGCATTTCTAGTAGGAATTTTCTTAAGAGACGTTGAGGAATTTTCTTAATAACCTAATAGACACTCCATGAGAAGCAGCTCGAATCTTTTACAGTCATATTTCAAGGATATCAGTGCTATAATTTTTGCATCGAAGAATGTGGCTCTTTCTATTTTTTTTTCATTTTCTAGCTGGTGGCACGTTGCGAGTAATCACACAGGATACGATGACAGTTGGTGATATTGAAATTTTGCTGCGTGAAACTAATTATAACGGCTTTCCAGTTGTTGTCAGTGAGGAAAATTTGTACTTAGTGGGATTCTGTCCACGGTTATTTTTTGTTTTATTTTTCAAGCATTTATTTAGATATTTTAATTGTAGAATAAGAAATACCTTTCAAGTTCTGAAGATGGACTTGTAGATATTTTAAATTGACGTTTTAGGCGTGATTTGCAACTTGCTCTTCATTCTGCTCGTAAGTCACAACCTTATGTTGTCACAAATTCAATCGTTTATTTCAAGACGGATGTACCAGAAACAGCAGACGGTATTCCGGCACCATTGCGCTTTCATAAACTCATCGATCTGGTAATTTTTTACTAGTCGAATAATAGTGAGGTGTACAAATTTTTACCAGTTTCAGTACATGAAATGCTTAAACCACTTATTTTTCTTCAATGAGATTTTGTAGCTTGTGCTTGTTGGCAAATGTCGTGGAATTGGGTTTCATTTCCGTTTTTGTTGTACTGTGTTTCTAGGCATTGGACATAAAAAGTTTTTGCTGGGAATCTTTAAGTTTCTACTTCCTGAAAAAATTTGAGATGTTTCACTTCCAATTTTCATTTACTCTTCACTGTATTTTACTCATATCGCAATACTTTTAAGATAAATCTCTATTTGAAATCTCCAAATAGATTGTCCCCTAATAGGTTACAAGAAGAAAAAAACTAGATTGAATCTTCAGGCGCCGATGACTGTAACTGATCAAACACCAATGGAAACGGTGATAGATATGTTTCGAAAGCTTGGCTTGAGACAAGTACTTGTAACACGAAATGGTCGCCTTCTCGGAATAATCACAAAGAAGGATATCCTTGATTTCATGAAAATGGGTGGTGTTGAAAATCACTCTTTCTAAGTCATTTACTGTCCTTTTATTGATGATATCCTTTACTAAAAGTTCCATTTGTAGTGTAGCTAGTCTATGATTCCCAGTTACTTTATTAACAATGTCTGCAGTGTTCGTTACCGCGGGGATTTTTCATGTATAAGCTTTTAATGTTATTTACATAGAAATACTAAGTTTTGTTTCACAAGTACTTTAATGAGTTCCGAGAAAATATGATTAATTTGTCAAGAAACGGGGTATTGATTATTGCATAAAAAAGGACGTTCATTACTTAAATTATTAAATATGCAAAATTCACTGAGAAATAGATAACAGATTATGATGTTTTTTTATTCTTTTGATGATTTTCTTCAGTCTGTGATTTTTTAAATGTAGATATTGCTTCACGATAATTTAGAAAATCATCCAAATATATTGTATTTTGTTTCATTTTTCTTAAAAACTAGTGGCACTTCTGTTATTGTGCATATTTCTAAGGAACGTTTGCGTGAATGTTCGGTCGGTGATTTGGTAAAAATATCGTTAGATTTTGGATTCGGCTTCATTTCCTTCGAGTTGTTGAGGCATTCGTCAGGAAACAAAGAAATGGGAAATAAAAATAAAAGCAGACGACGATGGAAGGAAAGGAGACCAAGGGGACGGAAATTTTCTTAGACCAAACGGATTCTAGAGGAAATTACTGGATTCTCGAGTATCATTTATCATAGTATCTTATTGATAAAGGGAAGTTATGGGATTTATTTGATGATTCTGATGGGAAGGTAAGAAAGTCATGTTGTTCATGTATTCTAGTGGGAACTGGATTTTAGTGATTATGAGTTTCTGCCGTGTGATATTTGCTTCAGTTCGTTTAAGTCTACAAGCTAGCTAGCAAAGTGAAATTGGTATTAGCCTGACCAAAACTAATTGATCAGTGATAATTTTTGTACTTTTACTGTGGATGTTTTTGTCAACGGATTCTTTTTTTAAACTTTATCGGTTCATTTTGATAGTGCTCAGTTTTCCGGAACTTTTCTTGTATTTGCTCTTAAATTCATACTTTCTACATATTATCATATGCTTTATATTGGAGTTATGTTGTAAATTTTCCAAAATCTTTTGCCATCATTAATTTTTCCTCCGTTTTTTTGCCATGAAATAAAAATTCTGTTGTGATGAAATTTGCTTTTAAAGAAATTTTGCAAGGTTAGAAGGTGATTTTTTTTCAGATACATCTTATTAAATTTTTCGTATATGTAAAAAAAAAATTATGCGATTTAGTGGTGTTTTTTATATCGATTTATATTCATGCATTTCTTAATACTGCATAAGAAAACCATGCAGGATAATTCTTATTTATTATGCTTACAAAAAAGGTAATGGACAAGTCTTTTGAGGGTTAGAATTATACAGTTCCTCCTATCGAAGTTTTTAGTGATTTTCTGTAGTGCATCATGCGTGGTCATGGTACCTCGGTAATGCCGATAACAGCTGGGTGTCGGAAAGATATTGAACGTTTACTGAAGATGTACAAAGAGAGAGAAACACTTCGATATAAACCGTTCATTGAATTGTTCAATAGGACAAAATTCGCGACAATATTTATGGGTCGTATGAGTCCTGCTGAGCTCTATGAAGTGAGTTATGTTTTCATTCTCGCAAGGTTACTTGAGATATCTTCTTTATGCCGGAAACAGCATCGTTCCGCATCTCTCTAACATTTTCCAGCTGGAAAATATATATATATATATATATATATTGTTGGATAAAACTAATAGTTTGGTCCGGTTACTCCTTTGCCAATTTTTTTGAACGATGTCATTTAGATAATTTTTTTTTAAAAGATATCAATTCATAAACCATGCTAGACATCCTTCAAAAGATATAATTGAAGCTTATAGTTATTACCAGTTATTTTTTATCAACAATAAAATAACTTGCATCATTTAAAAATGTAATAAAACTCTGCGAATTATATAAATTGTTTAATAGTACAAATTTAGTTCAGTGAAAAATTGCTTCAAATAACAATTTCATATGCCATGTCATATCGTGAACGAAAACCGGCCGAGTACGCCGAAGAATCAACAGCAGATAATGAGCCTCTATCGTTGTCAGATATACGATTCAGTAATGAAATGACTTTACAGGTTTGAAATCTGAGTTTCAGTTTTCAAATATTTGAAGATAAAGTCAGTAAGAAAATTTGAAGCTATCGAAAATTATATGATAACGATAATAAACTTGTGTCATGTGATATGTATTTTATTCTATTAAAATAAAATGTTTCTGGAAAAATGGAAGATTTCAAATGTTGTGATGACGAAAATTTTGGTTCAGCACTATGAATTTTTCTAAGTAGAGCAAATTTTTTTGTTTAGGAACGAATGTTTGGCATATACTTAACGTACGCGCTATATTTTGTACAACCAGAAAGTTACATAGCACAGGTGCGAGTTACACCTGATCAAATGTCCGATTTGATCGATTTTGTCAATGAGCGTTTGATTCCAGAACGTCATATCGATGCATTTGCTGCTCTGTTCAAGCTTATCAATGGAGGAGCATTTCGCGTATATGCTTTTGAAAAAGAAGTGATTTTTAGAAAATTGATCTTTTTGTAAAATATAACAATTTAAATTTAAATGCAATTTACGATTTACTTAGATATTTTCCAGATCATTTTAATTTTAATTATTCGTTTTTATTAAACTTTAAAATACCACTTTAACTGCAGGCTCATTTGAATATTTTATCAGAGCATAGAAATGGCATTATACTAAAGTATGTTTTAAAAAATTTCGATGTTGCTTCTTCTATGCAAGGGAGAATTTAGAAAATCGATTACAGAATGATCTACTTCTTGACATAGTGGTCATCATAGATGTTAAATCATTTTGAGAAATAACATTTAACTAGTTTTCAGCATAATCCATTGTTGCATCGACGCTTTGATCTGATGGAATTAGATGAAGGTGGTTTGGATGAAGCAGAAATACAGGAGCATAGTTTTCTGAAAGCACTCGGTGATGATATTGTACTTACACAGGCAGATATCATTTGTAAACGGTCTGTTTATGATTGGCAAAGAATTTTCATAAATAAAGTTTCAGCAAAAATTATTGACTCATTTATCACTGAATCACTTTTTCAGATATCTTGCTGCGAAAAAAAAGGCCAATCTTCCCCCTGATCTAAACATAAACTTAGTTCAAACAACAGTACTGGAAATTTATAATGAGTAAGATTTTTCCCATGTTAATTTAGTTCCGGAAAAGCCGGTAATTGCTACTTAATTTTAGTTGTTAACAAATCGTACTTCTTTGATAGTAAGTTTCTTTTGTTGATTATCGCCTTTAATTGAGTGTTAATGAAAATTTCTCTAAGTGCGGAAATGACATTTCATCTTTTCTGTTATAAAGTATAATTTATTTCTTAAAATTTTCAAGTTTACAATTTTGTAAAATGTAAGAATCCAAAGGTAACTGCAAACCAACCAACTCTCGATGCAGATCTATGTTATCTAGGTTGTTGATGACGTTCCATTAGTTTCCAGTCACCTGATTATCATGACTTATTAATAAATGAGAATTTCAACTTATACATTTTACAGCATTTTAAAAAGCACGACAGCGGAAATAGAAGCAAATTCATCACCGAAAAAAACGCCTCGTCAAAATTCGGTAAGATAATTCTTTGGATTTAGTAAATGAAATTTATATATCTTCGTTTTTTTAAAATTTATTTGATCTTAGGGTCGCTTTCGTTCAGCACTTAAAGAGAAAGCTTATAAATCACATATCGTTCACGCTCGACATCGACGATATCTTGTGGATCCGTCAGTTTGTTCAACAAACAGTGAGACAGAACAAGTGAAAAATATGGTATCTACAACACAGATTGTTTCTTTATTTATTTATTGAAAAGAAATATAATTTTGTGCTTCATTAGAGCTTAAGCACTTGCAATCATTTCGTTTGCTCCTATTGGTATTGAAATCTTTTGCTGGCATCAAAGCTCGAAAAACATCCATATGGAAACTTCGGATAAATAGAAAAGCACTGGTGGACTAAGATAATCCAAAGGATAAGCTTAATCAAGGAAGTTAAATGGTTTAAAAAGTAATGTCGTAAGGAAAAGTGTTTTAGATGTTGAAAACGTTGAAATGTTATTCAGCAGATGGATCCGAAAAACGTATGAAGGGTGAGGACATAAGTGATGTTTTATCACTTTCTGGAGAGAAACAACTAAATGAAAGCGGGTCATCTAGTGGAACAGTAAGTTATTGGTATTTATGATTCAGATAACTAACAGTTAAAACCGAAATGATATCCCTCGAACTATAAAGATTAATCAGTTTATAGCAATAGCACTAACAATCAATAGCTACGATTTATCTTTATTATTATCTAACATTTCTATATTTCAATGGTTTTATAAATTTCATGGAAGAATTTTGTAAGATGTGTGAGATGGTATGAGAGAAAAATATGATCATGGGAAAGGCGGATTGAGAAGAATGGGATTACATTAACAAAAACTGGATAATGCATGTCAGTGTCAAATTTATCTGAGTAGTATTGAGAAAATAGGAATATGAGCGATGTTTGAAAATAATATTTAGATAGAAGAGGCGGCAATTTCGGATGAGTTATTTACCAGAAAAAAAAATAATTATGCTGAATGCTCTAGTATTTCGACAGCATCAGTTAAGCAATTATAATCTGTGGAACAAAGTATTAAAACATTGAGAGGACGCAAGGAATAGAGAGGTACTAAAAATATTTAAATGATTATTTGTAAATTTGTTTCATCGGAATGTTTGAGATTGGATCAAATAAAAAGTTGGGCAAACCACCGAAAGTAACGAAGAAAGAAGCGGGCGGAAGAAAAAGAGGAAGGTATAACGAAGCCCTGTTTTATTTTTTCCCTCTCTTGCTTAAATGGTATCATTTTTGATGTTAGCAAATATTTGATTTACGATTCATTTATAACATATTAGAAGATTACTTCGCTAAATATTTTGCTTGCATCATTGAATAGAGCATTTAACAAGCAAGTTATGATCTCCCTAAATTTGAATGGTTTGGTCTAATTTATTTTTTTTCATTGACTCTGTGAATTTTCTGTCTGTGTTATATGGACACTGTTTTTTAGATCTATGTAACCTAGCAAGCACTACCGTTTATTAGTAATATCAATAGAACTAAAGATCTCTCTTGCTATGTTGATCATGATGTTAGTTTTTTAGAAATAAACTGAGTATTTCGGAAATGTCACTTGCTGAATTAACTCAAAATCTTGGGGAAGGAGCTGCAACTTTGACTCAAGAAGAAAGAGGTTGGTTTGAAAGTTATTTGTAATAACTTATAAAATTCCTTACTTTGAAATGTGTCTGATCGACGTTTATTCTAGAAATCGAGAACTCAAAGAAAGAACGGATTGCTGACCGTCTGTTGGAAAAAATCCAGAAAGCTCAAGAGAAAAATGAGTGATGACCAGCTGTGACTAAAATTCCATTTCACGATTACTTATCTTAACTTTGTTTTTATTGCTGCAATAAGTATTATATTCGACCGCTCAATCTGATGCATCTGTTCCAAAACTGGCGATTCTTCTACATTTATTTTGTCTAAATAAAGCATTAAAATTCAAAACGTTTCTTTCATCCCCATAAACTATTGCTGATATTTACTAAGCGGCCTTATTTGAAGTTTGTAAGACAAATGACTGGCTGAAAAATCAGTCGGTATTTTGGAATAACTGTTTTAATTGGATGAAAACGTATATATATTTCCAATAAGATTGTGTACTATTTCATAGCAATTGTTCCAAATTCTTAAATAAATTTGACAAATTACAAAAAGGTAGAATTTTAAGTTTCAGAAGTTAGTAGTTTGTGATCAACAGTATTAATGATACTTTTCTTTAAAGTATTACCAAAATCATCCAACAAAAAAACATTCTTATTAAACAACAGAAGCAAACCAAAAAAAAAAAAATTGTATATCACAAAAACTAAGCGCAAACAAGTCATCTTACAACCATTGCAAACATACTCCCAGCTAAAAAACTGTGGTAAATATAAGAGGATATCTCTTAACAATGGTTCTGTCTCCTCGGAGTCATGCTTTTCATCGCCTTTTGGTAAGATAAAATTCCAAACGACTAGAGACGGTTGATAGCATCGGTAAAAAATCCGCTACAGAATTTACCTCATCTTTGCAGAATCAATTCCATGAGATCTATTTTTTTTAATCTTTTCATCCTTCCCGAAAATCCCTAAGATTTTTGGGCATTAAGAAAATACAGCATAGTAATACCTAAATGTAAGATTTCTTCTTTACATATAATATTTTGTGAATTCTTAGATTAAAATTTAAAATTACATCACATTAAAGCAGTGATATTTACACTGGAATTCTTTGCAGCAGTGAGCATAAAGAAATGATAATTGAATTATATTAATGCTTTCAATTATATCACTTTCATGCTCTACTAAATGTTTTTGAATCGTAATTACTATTACTTAACTGATCGGTCAGTTAATCGTTTCTCATACTTTTAAATTGCAAACTTTTCTCTTTACTGTTTTTCATTTTGTCATATCTCCAAGCTATAATCATTGTAAAAGAAAATACTATTAATCAATAGGCTAAATATTTATGCATGTATTTGAAATCCATAAATTATTAAAATAATTTATGATAACTATGCCTTGAAATTGTTATACATCTAGCTAATCAATCATTATTAGCATTTATTATGCTCAACTATTGGTATCGTAGTATTTCATCCGCTGTCAACTTTAAAAAGTAAACAGTATTATCACAAAAATCACTATTGATAAAAGAATTATACAATGAATTTGAAAGTTCCAACTTTTATTACATAAAATAGTTTATATGTAGTTAAATTCTTAAAATACGGATTGAAAAATTAGCACAGTTTTGCGTAATTTTACGGTACAATTTAACGATGAACATATTAGGAGCATAATTCATCTGATATCATCACAATCGATTTTTATTTTCGAACAAATCAAGCAGTTAGATTAAAGTTTGATTCCATACAATACTCTTGCTTGTCCTCTTATGATCCAAATTTTAAAGCTCATTAAAATATAAAAATGGTGCGAAAGCTACCATTTAAAAGAAGCGATAGCGGAGGAGAAAAAGGAAGAAGAAAATTAAAACAAAAACGGAATTGTCTTTTACGATCAATAATTTAGCAAAAAGAGCATCTTAACAGTTTATTCAATTTGTAACTTGGAATAGCTACAATTTTTTTAAAATATTTCTTAAAATGATGATCTCACGATATTGTAAACAGCATTTTAATAATAATTTTTATAAACTCAAATTTCAATTTTTTCATTGTATTTGGTATTTTGTTTTGATAATTACTTTCAAAAGTATTCCAATTTTTTAAGAAAATGATAATTCGCATAAGACAATTCCGGACGAGATCTCGTAAATATTTGTTTAAGTAACAATATCATTAGCAGTTATTGATAATCTAATAATTACTGTTAATCTTAATTTTACAATTAATGGATTTCGTTGTCCTTCCAGGATTGTCACTGTTAATGTTATTACTTTTCTTATTGCTCTTCCATTTTTTTGCTATTCTCGCATTTATTATTATACCCGCTTGTTCAATTGTTTGATAATCTGTTAATTGTTATTGTTTTGTTTTTATTATTATCGTCTACCAAACTGTGCAACGCTTTAATGGATTTAATGGGCTGCCCTGCGGACAGTTATACGCCTTACTGAATTCAGGTAAATTCGACAGCACTCCGATAACCCGGAATACCTCGGGACTATGCTCATCAATAAGCACTTGTTGCAGTGCTGCTGCTTCCTTCTTATGGCCACACCAAAACTTAAAAAAATGAAATGATTTCACTGAACAAAAAAATGGTTTGCATGTTTTGTATAGCATAAAAGAAATTAACGGAATAAATATGGGAAACATACGTGAGCGTAAGACAGGAAGAACACCTGATCATTCGAGAAATTTTGAAATCCTGGCAAATGTGCTTCTTCGTGCCCCAATTGATTTACGTATTTCCTATAGGCCTGGAATATTATATATCATTTATTTGTATCAAAAAAATTCTTACCAATCCAATGCATGAAATCACGAATAATACTTTCACGCAATTCCAATTTTATTTCTATCATAAGACCGTTAAGTTTAATAGAGTTGGGAATATCTACCGGATAATTATAAAAAATCAATTGCTATCACCTCGTAAATAGTAAGTGATAATTTTTACCACAGTTATATACTGAATACATTTGATGATTAATTTTTTTTTCTTTTGGAATTGTGAATGTTTGAAACGTACCCTGTAAGCTTCTTTTACGCCACCATTATCAGCTATATTTTCACCTTGCGTAAGTTTACCATTAACCTAAATAAAGGAATTGAGAAGAAATGATCTAATAACTTCCATTATGAAACCGTAATTAATGTCTAATATTGGTATGAAATACATATAAATTAATTGAACTAACAAGGAAATTCCAAATTATCACAAAATCCGTTGTATTAGCATACTTGTGTATACTGATATAATGATAACAGTTTGATCACATAAGTAATTGCTTACCTTATAATCCGTATTTGGTACCACATATGAGCTGTACTGACTAATAATGCATTCTTTCCGTTTGGCAAATCCATTATATGAATCTGCATTCCACCAGTTTAATAGATTACCTTCTTTATCATATTGACTTCCTAAATATTTTTATATAAAAAATGACAAATAATTTCAATTTACTTCATTTTAAAATTGAGGATCAACTAAAAAAATAAATTTCTGAGAAATATAGGGACGAGAAAAGGTAAAGATATAATTAGATAAAACCTTGATCATCAAATCCATGCGTGACTTCATGTCCTATTACTGCACCTATCGCACCATAATTGACCATTCTGGAAAGAAAAAATTCCACCAACTCATTATTAGAAGTAAATTACGAATTGAAAAATATCTAAAACTTCTGGAACTTTACTTTCGCAAATTTAAGAAATTATATATTTAAACAACAATAATATAAAAAAAGTTCTGTAACTGAAAAAAATTAAAAAGTGAAATTTATTTTGTATTTGTAAAAAAAATTAAGAAAGAAACAAACTTTGGATAAGCGCCGCTAAAGAATGGTGGCTTGAGAATTCCTGCAGGAAATGCTAAAAAATAACACTGGTTTTTTAAAAATAAAAATATTTTTGAAACTTTCTCGAAGTATTTTCAAATTAAGATGTAAATTAACACAAATTTAGTGAATATTTACTTGAATGTATTCAATGAAGTTTTAATAATTTTCAATCATCTAAATCTGGAATTGGGGGATGTTCTGAAAAAGAAATGGTTTGATTAATGGTTTGAAGTAAACGTTACTTATTGAGAATTATAAAATTTGTTAAATTAAGATTGACTTACTCAAGGCATTTTTTTCTGGCGAATAGAACGCATTGACAACAGCTGGACTTACTTCGAATTCTTTTTTATCAAATGGCTCCTTCATTCGTAAAAATTCTTTTTCTTGTGACCATACAAGTACCTTTCGCAGCAAATCGAAATATGAATCCTCCGCAGTGAAATTTAACTATAAATATTGCAATATTTTTGCTGAATAATTTATTTATCGTTAATATTTTAAATTTCTTTACTTCTTTTTAGCACAAATTGCTAATAAATAAATTAATCATTAATTACAAGGAATGAATTAATCAGAAAGATTTTATGTAGAAAATGTATATATTAAAATAAACTTTTCAATAATTCTGATATTTTTGTTGATACTATTAAATCCGTTCGAAATTATTCATAGCAAAAATAAGGCGTGAGCAAAATCAAAGAAAAAAATTTTTTCCAGATAAATTCGTACTTTTTCATAATGTTTATCGAGTGCCGTATAATTATTAATGAAATCAGGATATCCGATATTGTTAATCATACTCACTGCCTAAAATGCAACTTTTAAATTTTCGAGTTTTTGTTTAAATAAATTCTTGGTATAAATTTCGTGGTGTATTTATTTATTATTTATTTGCTTATTTATCATTATTCAAATTTTTTAGCTAGTTTTATATGGCATATTTAGTTTTTGTTTTTAAAAATAGAATAAATTTTTTTTCACAAAGGACATCACAGTTTTAATTTTCCCTAACTTATTATCATTTATTATTTGTTAACTTTATTCTTCACTTCATTGACTATATTTTTACAGTTAAATTCATACACAATTACAAATATTATCGAGAACAGATACAATTAAAAGAAACCTTTTCAATTGCAACTTTCTTCGTTTTCTCATCCATCCAATCACTTTCATCAACGAGTTCTTTGAATGCTTCTTGAAGGTTTGCAATCATTTTCTGCAAAATTTTGTATAAAATTTTTAGATTGATCATGAAAGATGCAATTAATAAAATTGCTTTGTTCTTAGCGTTTTTTGCTTTCGAGTTTGAAATCGTTACTTTTTTATTTTAATTCAAGATGATTTTTATACGATGTTTTGCTTTTTTAAGTATTAAAAGTTCTTGTGAATTATTGGAAGTTTACTCAACGATAATGTGGATATGAAGATTATGGCTGCAAATAAAGATGAAGGACGCTGCAATTTTGAAATTATTAATTTCTAAATTTGAAAGATATAGCAGAAAAAGACGGTGCAGTTGGTCGTTCATTAAATACTGAATCTGAAAAAGATTAATTGAGCATTAAAGATATTGAATATGTTCAATAAAAGAAAAGAAAAAAAACGCTGCCTAACCAATGCTTCCTTCTTATCGGTAGAATCGAAATGCTCCCGCACGTAAAGAGCCCCACCAGCTAATGGCAGTAAATTTATCGTCCCTTGGGCACATTCTTTCCAACGTGGTGATTTGGTTTGCTGACCTGTCATTACCCGTAGAAAAACCTGAAAATATTTAAAATTTTTCATATAACAGTAAAAAAATTAAAAAAATCCGTATGAGTATATTTTTAAATGATATAAAAAATAACAATGAACGAATATGCGTTGAAATTTCCATGCAATTTTTACTCCATTTAATAAATAAATAAAGGTTTAAATTCTAACTAATAACTAATGAAAAGTTTCAAATTCATCTTCTCAAGTCAATTTTGCTTGATCATTTCTTTCTATGAAGGATTTCTCGTCATATTTTAATGACATGATCTAATGTATTTATATTGATTTGATTGAAATTTCCATATTATGCTGCTGATTTCATCATTGATGTGACCTTTTGTTTTCGTTATCCCATAATATACAGAAGAAGTTATCGGGAAGGTTGGTAGTAATTAGAAAGTCACCTGTTTGATATCTTCATATCGTCCATCTAATATTTTAACCCAGGAATGCACAATTCGCCAAAAGATATAATTTGCTAACAACTGATTGCTATTTTTACTGATAAGTGATGCAATATTGTACATATAATCGACTTCACCCACAATTATTTGCGTATTATTATTAATCGAATTATGAATTGATGTTGGCGCTATTTGGTGGAAGAAATTTAGCCATTCTACCTAAAACTTTAGTAAAAAAATTACCAAAATTATTGCAGGCATGTTTATAGGCTTATCAATTGCAATTTAAATTTGGCAATTTCAGAAATAGAAATCATAGTAATTATTAAATATATGCTCAAGTTTGCTAATAACTATAACATATTCATTTAATTTCTCCAACACCAAAAGTTAAAATTACAAATTATTGTTATTTCATTCGTAAAGGATTGAATAATCTATATTGTATAGGAAATCACTTAAAAGTTTAAAATAATAGATTAAATTTTCAATAAAAATTGTCTTTAATGATTTTACAATCATTAATTTCAGAAAATAAGTTAGAATAAAATTGGAACTCTTTCTATATTTTGCGTCAATCAAAAACAATACACTCCAACCGCATATTTCATCATTTTTTAAAACTAATTTATGAACAATTAGGAAAAAATATTCAATTTTTGCATGTATTTGCTTATCTTTTATTTCTGAATTAATTTTTGAAATTGTAAAAAGTTTTCGATAACTGTGAGAACAAA
This sequence comes from Acanthocheilonema viteae, assembly GCA_900537255.1. Lineage (NCBI taxonomy): Eukaryota > Metazoa > Nematoda > Chromadorea > Rhabditida > Onchocercidae > Acanthocheilonema > Acanthocheilonema viteae. The sequence continues at coordinate 114,386 of UPTC01000009.1, read as the reverse complement.
AAAAGAAGGGAAACCTTTGGAAACAATGTGTACAAATCCGAAATTCGTTTGCCGTTATATAGCCGTGTGTTGTTACGTCGGTCATCTTCTGGTACTATAATCTAAAAGATTACACAATTCTTTAACCTGAAATTGCCCATATAGGTAGGATTTTTATCATCTTAGCGTGGCTTTCTCAGTACTTTTAAGCAGAACGGTATTTTTTATTTTCTTTCACATCAAACAAACCAGTCATTTTTTAACTGTAACTTCACGAATTTATTTCGTTTGAAATCATTGATAAGTGGCAGGTTATGGTTCGAATAACAGGCATAAATTAAGGTATGTTGCGAAGCAATAAAAGAATTTTTAACAGTAATTATTAATATTTATTATACTTAATCATTGAGCTGTGATATTTTCAATTTTATTTAAAGATTATCAGAAGTTATTATGATATTTTTTAATTCTCATCTTGTAATTATAACATTTTTGTCACTGTTTTGAATTTCAAAAAAATGGACTTGTTTTTGCTTTCTTTTGTTCCCTTTATTTGATAAATATTCATGTCAGTAATTATTGAAAGAATGAAACTGGTACCAAATTATTATTAGCTAATGCATTAAATCAGTAAAATTTTACTTCGGCAAATTCGATTTCAAAATCGATAATATTGTTGAGATCAGTGGTTAGTTTTGATAAGTTATAGATAACATCAGCATCATCCAACAATAATTTGATAACATCGAGTTGATATTTCTTGTAGGCATTCAAATGCTTAGCAAACATGGATGTGTTGAGGTAATAGTCACGTGAGCCACGACCTAAACCGAGTGCTCCCTGATCCAACTGAAATTTGCACATTTGATAAAGAATATAAAGAACACTTTTACTTATTCAGTTATATTTTATCACATTTATTTAAACATAAAAAAAAGAAACATTTATAAAAGTGAGTATTCAAGTTTTGAAATGCAGTTTGTAAAAATAATTCCAATAAGGTTCAAAATTTAATTAATCACATTTTCTAAATAAGTCCTATAATAAATTTTAAGATAATCAATGTAAAATTTTACTTAAAAACAAACATTCAAAAATTTTTAATTTTTTCAAATTTTTTTAATTAATAAATTACAGTCCTAAACTTCAAACCTCAATCTTTTTGTTGAAAAATATAATCAGTCTTTAACAGATTATTTAATGATTTCAGGATATTATCATCTCTAATAAGAAACAGTGCCAATTGTTCTATTCTCTTATTCTAATTGATCAATAATCGTTTCCGGTCATATCATAAATTTCAAATGTAAATAAAAGTGATTGACTGATGAAAATGACCTTGTATATTTGTTCAGTTCACTACTTTGTAATTTTTACTTTGGTAAATCCACTAAATTTTATTATCAGTGATAATGTATTGATCAATATTAATTTTATTATTTTATTAATTGGAATAAAAAGGAAAAAAGAAACAGACATATAAAATATTCCTTGTTGTATTTTTAGCATCAGCGTAAACATAAATTTGAAAAAAAATTTCGTTTCCAAAATATCGACGAGATGAAGCCAAAATATAAGTAAGATCAAACGAATTTTCATCCCATTCATTGTTATTATCCAATAATGGCCATTTAGCTAATTGCCGAAGTGACGATAATAACTGTCTGAATATAATTATTTATTTGATAAGGACCTTAAATAGCATAATTCATTAATTATTCCCATAAATTGATATGCTTTAGCATTTGATCAAGCAATATTGCTGTGTTATAGCATTATATCAGTTGAAAGATTGTAACGAGAGGATAAACTGTGCATAATCTCATTATCATGGATAAGAAGGAATGGGGTAGGACGAGGAATATCAACAAATAAATATAACTAGCCAAAGCAGATCTGATAAAATGCTGTTTCTCAAAAAAGGACCGAAAAAAGTGGAAACTCGGATGAGAAAGTTTTAAGACTTATTGAATATGTTCAGTGGCTTTAGAATTTTACGCATTAGTGATATTTCCTAATATTACTGTATATTTTTAGCAGAATAAGTTAATCTTGAAACTTCTGCTTAGGCTTACATCACAAATGTCTGAAATTAATGAAATAAGAAACATACGATGATTTGACTGATTCAAGCTTGCTAGTATTCATGCATGTCTGATAAGCAATACGTGTCATTTCAATTGATCTCGATTCTTGTGATACATCTGATTCCAACAATACTATAAAGAGTTCAATATGATCAGTTTAGGTTATATAAAATTAGTAACAAAATTAGGATTGGACCTTATGGTTAAGTTAGCACTTGGCAATACAAATCTCACATTTTAGTAACAATAACTTTATTCAAAATTTGATTTTGTTTATATGAGCAATTAAAAATCTGACCTTTAATCTTTTTCAATAATATTATATTTCAAATACGCTTCGGAAAATAATAAAAATTAAATTTTTAATATATGAACTTAAGAATCAGTATTACCTCTCATTTGTTGCCGGACACTTTCTCTAACGGATGCGAAGGTACCATAAGCAAACATGTCATCCGGTATCATATGATCGCGATTCCACTGACCACATGCATATTCGAAAAAGTTGTCACATGGATCAGCTGAGAAATTCATTGCCATTAGCTTAAATATATTTTCTTAACATATTATCAAGACATATTTATTGATAACAAATCCATAATGAACAGAAAGACAGACAAAATTATAAAAAAGTATGACAGATAACTTATCTCATGGACAAGTTTGGAAGCTATTATTGACCTTTCAGTAATCATTACCCGAAGCAAGAAGTAATCTGATGCAGTAAAAAATAGATGATTAAATTTAATCATGTTAAATCATTTACTACCTAGTATGGTTGTTAATTTTCAAAATTCACTTCAATACAAAAAAAAATTGCTGATATTCTTAAATTCTCTAATCTAAGCAATAATGATATTAACAGATTAAAATGATAGAAATAAAATGATAACAACATGATATGCTTTAATTAATGACACTCATGAATCAAAGATAAAAAATAATTATTGGAGTGCAAAAATTTAATCACATAAATTTAATTGTTTCATCCAAATCTTTTCAGAATATTAATGTTTTTTCTTTTTTTTCTGTTCAATATTAATGAACGTCACTATTAAAAAGCACAAAATTTTGTGTCAAAATTAAGCCTTAGGAGGAATTTTGTTTCAATAAATATATTTGCCAGACTAATTTTATAAATTAGAAATTAAAAAAAAATTTAACGAAATCCTCACTAGGTTATTTGCTGCTTGAATGCAACTTTTTGTCAAGCATACCCGTTTTTCAATATCCTCATAAATTATCATATTGTTGTCAATATTATTCAAATCTTTTTTCTTCGAATCTGCAAAAAATGAAAGATGGAAAACAAAAATAGCAAATATGTTGCATGCTGTGACAGTGAAAATTAAATTTGATATGCAAAAATTCATTACCATCATTAAGCGATAGTGATGCATATACATCAAAAATTGACAAGAATCACAAGATTTTCAAATTTACAATAAGCTTTAAATAATCAATTTTATGAGCAGCTTTAGTATTTTAAACAAAATTTTTTTATCCAAAGAATCTTAATTGCCATTAAACAATGTTTCACTTTGAATTTTTTGAATAATTTCCCGAATGATCAGAATTTTTCAAATGATTTTATTTTGAAACAGTTAAATATCGCTATTATTTAAAATAAATAAAACAACTGACTAGTAGTGCCATCATTTAAAGGCAAGAATAATGCCAATAATGTTATAATAGTTGTAGCCATAAGCAATGTAAGTAAAACAAGAAATTGTTCAAGTGATGTCCTTCGTCGCCACCACTGAAAAATATTGAAAAAATAATTATAAATTTAGCTTTTCATCTTTTCCCTTTTTAACTTTGAATTTAATTTTTACTCGTCTACTTTCAGCTATAAAAGTTTAAAAATGTTCTTATGCTGGATTAAGATATGAAGAAAAAAGAATAAAACCAAAAATTCGATAAAAGAAAATAGCAAAAATTAAAGAAGGAGAAAAAATTGCATCGTTAATGGACTTTGTGCTTATCGAATAGTTTTAACATTTTATTTAAAAAGAAAGAGAAAATCGGTAAAAATTTTCGTGAACAAAGAAGAATGCTTAAAGTGAATTTCAATTCATAAATATATCTTTCAATACTGTGAACATGATAAATTCAACCAATATTTTAGCACTATGCTAGTTTAACTCAAAAGTTAAAGTAAAACATGGAACTATAATCTCATCAAAATTTTTCAATATTCTTGACTTACTTATTATTGAAATTACTTCTTCAACTTTCCGTCGTATATTCGTTTTAATCCTTTTTATGTTTCAAATATTTCTTATAATTTCCTTATAATTCAATCTTTTGTGCGATTATTTTTATCATCTCAACTAGGCGATTTTTTTCGAAAACATTTAATATTCAACTAAATTCCATTAATTCATTAAATTTACCAGTTATATTCTTCTTCATTAAATGACATTATAACAAATTGTGTCATAATATCCAAATATTGTGAATTAAAAAAAACCAAATTTAAGATGAAAAATTTTTAATTTGAGTGCCGCAATTTTATTATTACTTTTACAACATTCAAAAGATGGAAAGCTTAGCATTCCACCATATTTGCAAATCTTTGCTGTGATGAATTCAACAATTATTCTACGCCAATACTCTAAATCATTGCTTAATTGTTTCAGTGAAACAAAGATTTTTCAAAACATTTAAATTAAATTGCACTTTCGATAATTTCAATCAAATTAATTACTTGATTGCTACTTATTTCGCTGAAAAATGACATTACTCTACCGGTGAGAATTATTGGGTCCTAACAGTTAAATGTTACTGGCAAACATTACAAGTGATCTCTTAAAATAATGAGAATAGTGAAGACGAAGAACTATCTAATTAGCGAGAGCTATTAACAAGGACACATATTGAACTATTCATATAGTGGTTGATTTCTCACTTCTTGCAGCCTTTACTTCCGCTTTTTATCGTATGCAAATGATCTTGGCTTAATTCAATATATGAGATGATAGATAAAGTTAAAAATTAAAACTAATGAAAGTCAGAAATACAAATAGAAAGAATTGCTAAATTCGAAATTAAAAGTTATTTTTCTATTATATATTTTTTTTTCAAGTATATTTTCGACCTATTTATATTTTTTCCAAAAATTTACTTTATATAAAAATAATACATCACAGTTTATAGTTTTATTAAGCAAAATTCATATCAAATGATATTCATACATATCTTAAAAAATCTCAAAGAAAATAACAAAGTGGAAATCTCGTGTAAATAACTTAAAATCTCGTGTAAATAAATAACTTAAAATAGTGAAGCATTAATTAATGGGGAAATTATCAATTTATTATGAGATGATTTAAAAACAATTATGTGTCTGGAATAATGTTGAAAAAAGAATAAAATGGATTATTTACCTGTAAGAGTGGTTTACCACCAGCCGTTTTGTAAGTGATTGGTGGCGTGAAATGGATGTCGTGGGTTTCAACGTGTTGCATGGGCAAAGCCATTGATAGCTGAGGAGATCCACTAAAAATAAATTACTCATCAACAAAAAAAAGAAAAAAAAATTTTTATTGAAATTGATGAAGATTAATTAACAGAGGTTTTATGCAATAGGAATGGAAAATAATTTGTGATAAGATGAACAGTAATCAGTATCAATGTTTGACTACTTCTAAGCTAAACTGAAAACAAACAAAAAGCCAACCACACAACTCACTGTTATTGAAATATGTCAATGTGATGCCACTGCAAATATTTTTTAAAAAAGACGAATGTGTAATTTTTCCATAGAAATTATTGATTGAATATTGCTACATAAAATAAGAATCATATTGTAATTGTAATGTAATATGCAATTGCTTATTTTAAATATTATCTTTAAATAACATGCTTGGTTCCGTATTGTTAGTAATAAATATGTAATAAATATTTTGAATTAATTGCATAAAGGAATCATTGATAAATAAATTATGGATGTTATCCGACTGATACATTTATAATAGCAGTGGGTTATTAGGAGAAAAACAAAATTTATTTGACGAATTTTCAAATCTTAATTGCCTCTAAACATTGAAATGTAACAACAATTGGAATGCACAGTTAAATAAAGCTTAGCGTTTAAGCATTTTAATCAAAAGCTGATGATTGCACGCCTTTAGAGAATAAAGAATCCGTTAAACAGGTTTTAAGAAAGTCAACGTTTCGTTTCAAATTAGCAGCTTAATAAAGAGAATAAATGAAAGCACAGAGGCAGAATAAATTTTTAAATAGCAGGGATGAATACAAGAAAATAATTTTAAAATTGATATTTGAAAACAAAATGTTGATAATTTCTCAATGTATTTAATTTTATTTAAGTTGTTGAAATTATCAAGATTTTAAAAAATAAACCAAAATTATATATGTTAAGGGCTCCTACATTACATTTAAAATTAAGTAATTAAGTATCACAACTAATCAATTATATTATTGAAAAAAAGCATATATATAATAGAGGCAAGAAATGAAACATGCTAGATTTCATTTACGCTTTAGTTGTATTTCTTAAAAGAAAATAAAAAATTGAAAAGTAACATTTTTTCTTATTTAAAATTAACTTTCTTGAGAAAATGGAAATTGAATAATACATTTTTTGCAATTGTGAAGTAACAGCGTACAAACACTTTCTCGAGTAACTGCCGATTGTATTATTCGGTTACCTAGTGATAAGTAATTACTTACTAAATAAACATTGATAATTTCGTCCGATAAGCCGGAATTATCTGATATAGATTAGATTAGCTAGATTGTTAACAGTGAAATAGCTATTCCTGGCTCAAAAAAGGTATCAAAAAGTGTAAAAATGAAAAGTTTTATATTATTCTCACATATTTGATTGATCAGTTCATTATTAAAACATGAACAGATTTGAACTTTGTCTGATAACCATGTTTCCAATTTATAAAAGTTCACCATTGTGACAATCACTCAAATGCGTGAGCAAATTCAAAGGAAGGTGGAAAAGAAAATATTCTTTCGTAATTTGATTTATATTGACTAAAGATTTTACAAAATAAGTGCTTTTGAATTTTTAAGGCATCATCATCACTGCATGCAAATGATCTGATTTTGAGTGATAAATTGTTTTTAAGAAAATTTCTTGATACATATCAAAGTTGATAATAGCAACACAAACATAAACTTCATCACTTTTGTCTTTTCGTTTCTTCACACTCTTGTTTTGATAAATTATTTGCCTTCATTTTTTCTCTAAATTACATTTGCATAATGAAATGGTGCAGTTTTAGATTTTAGTATAAAAATGAACCGAAAATTAATGGGAAATATTAATAAGCAGTCAGTTTCATCAAATTTTTGAAATATTTTAAATTTTTTGTAAATTACTATCAAATTTTTTCATAAATTACTGTCAAAATAGTGAGTAATTTATTATTTTCTATTCATTTTAATTATCACCATAATAACAACGTTTTTTTCTATATTTTCACTTTCATTGTTGTGTGACTGTCATTCCTTGCAATGAATCTCTTTGCTGTTATTCTTTTCTAAATATGTTAATTAGTCCTTGTTGCGGAAGCCTAAGGATAAAAATGGATTGGTCTCTCTTCCATCCTAAATAATTCATTACATGCATATGTTTGCTTGCAACAAAAATTTTATGCCAATCCCTATATGGTACATTATAGCAGTCAAAAAATAGATTGGAGTGATAATTTCGAATAATTAGATAGCATTGGCTTGATTTTAATGTAATTCAGCAAGTAGATTTTATGACTGACACTACTTGTGATGAATTGATTCGATTATATCACAGTATACAAATTGTATTTCTGTACAATTTCTCACACGTTCGAGATAAGGGAGAGAATAAACGATCAACAAAATGTTACATGAGTTAAATTTTAAATTAAAAAAGTAAAACTGCTTTTAAAATGATGATTGATGAAATACCTCGTCGGTGTAGCAACATAGGAAGCATTACTATCTTCCATCGAGATCAACTGCATTTGACTTTCATTTTCATCGTTTCGAGCCATGATATTTTGCAGGTGGTCATCAGCATTCATCACCTCAAAAACCCGCTCCTCGTACAATCCACCGTCTCAAATCATTCCTTCCGTTTTTTTGATGACTGTTCACCTTCATCCTCTTCTAAATCATTGCATACATACATACATAAGTACATGAATAAAATTCTGAATTATTCATAAAATGATCGTTCATTCTTCAACTTTCAAAAAGTTCTTTAAATTTGTAATTGAAATGATTTCAGCAAGGCAAACATATATATTGTTTTTCCTAATAAAAATAGATTTTCTGAATTTAAAATGCTCCATTACCATGTTATTGTCTTTCAAGCGGTATATTTTTTAAGTTTGATCTTATCAATTGAAACTGTTCAGGTGAAAAAAAGAAATTACATAATTACGTAAGAAAAAATCAATTCTGCTGTCATCATCAATAATATTGGTGTTTTGTACAACGTTTATATTATTTAAAGTATTGTTGTCATTTACAATTAGATATATTTTTATTAAAAAAAAATGTATTTCTTAGATTGAATTGGCATATCGAAAATGTAAATTTAACTGAGCTGAGTGTTACAGTATTGACTGTATGAAGTTAGATAATATATTAAATAATATAACTCTTCAGTTGAAGTAGGTGTTACGATATTGATTGTGTAACTCTTCAGTTAGAGTAGGTATTACGGTCTTGAATAGTGGAATAGTATAATGATTGAGTTGAGTGGTAACAGTTAGATGACAATTACAATGTTGACTATCACTGTACTGTCTGAGCCCGTCGGCCTTAACTACAAGAAAATGCAGTGACTACAAAAATATGAGAAAAATAAGTTCTAATTCATAGATAGCAAATAAGAAATGGCAAGAATGCAAACTTAGCTTCCGATGATTTATTGTCATCGGAGAGGAAGGGAAGAAAAAACATGGCAGTAAACTTGTGGAAGGTAACGATTACCACGGGTAATCGTTAAAGAATAAATTTACGCATATTTTTTATGTTTTTTGTTTTTCTCTTTTTTATCTCTTTTAATCATTTTTCCGATAAATCTGACCGATGGAAATTTGAGAAATATTATTATAATAAATAAATGAGGCTACTTGGTAAAAATGCTGCAAACAAAAATTAAAAATTAAGGTAAATCGGCTAATTAAACAGTTACTTTTTCTTTTCAACATCTGATGTTATAAGTTTTTATTTTTTGAATTACTTGAATTTTAAAAATTCTAAAAACACAAAAAATGCTAAGAATGAAGTCTTGTCTCCTTCATTAAACTAGTAATATTTGATTCATCAAATAATGAAAAAGTATTGAGAAATTCTAACAATGAATTGAAATCACCAGTAGCAAAATAAATTTTATTAAACAAAATGAATTATTGCAAAATAAAACAATGTTTAAATATCTCGAAAGTTTAATCCGCAAAATTGAATGAAAATTGAACATGAATTATACACAAGTTATTTACTTGAAATTTTAAAATTTAAAAACAAAACACTCTGAGATATTAAGTTTAGAATAGAGAAAAAAGAAGTATGCGAATTTTTACAAACCGTAAAGAAATACATTACATAGAAAGCATAAATGATAAGATCCAATATTCATTTTTTTTGGAAAAATGAAATTTTGATCAAATTATGCACGTTAGCTGCCAAGTCTGTTAGATTTACCGTCGATATTATTTTTGATATTATCAAAGTAATTTAAGTAATGTGAGCATTTCGGCGCATAAAGCATTGTATTGATATATTTTATGAAGTTCAGGTATTAAGTTATTCAAGCTACGTAGAATTAATGTATATTTAAAAGGGAAAAATCTTCATTCACAAAAATGCAGTGTTAAAGTGTGTGTATCACAGAAATTCAAAAAAATAAAAGTTGTATCGCAATATTTCATAAATTTGTTACTAATATATGTCATAATAGTTCAAAAAGAGAAAAAAAGGATGTCATAACAATCAACGGAAGAAAAAGATGAAATGCTTATAAATTACAAAGTTGAAAAGCAGTAGGTTTATCTGTTATTAAAGCTATTTAACTCAGAATTGAAAATAATTGTAACCTGGCAAAATTTACCAATGAATTTCTCTTTTTAAAGTTTATTCTAATTATTAATTATCAAAATTTCTATTTTCAAAGCAGATGGCTTATAGTCTAAAAAGTTGAAAACAAAAAGAAACAAAGTTACATTGGTAATAGAAAAGAAATAAAATTGTAAAAAAAATTTTTTTTCTCAATGCTGCTAAATATGCTGAAAACTATTGAGAAATGAATGATTCTGCTGGAATGGAATGGATAGATGGAAACTATGGTTACAGCTTAGAAGAGTCCTTTTCATTTCTCTGCCAATCACTATGACAGCATTTGAAAAGAAAAATGAAAACGAAATAATTCATTAATTCGATATGGATGAATAAATAACATAAAAAATGAATAAACGGACGAAAATTCGTCGCATGAAAAGTGTCGTGCAATTCCATTCAAGCATGCAATTTCTCACAAATATTTCAAGCCCTATTTTTTGCTTATGTTGCTGAGTGCATTATTATTATCATTGCATTTGATGGACTAAAACATTTGTCTAAAAGTAATTATCAATGAAGAAAATTTTGAATTATATCAAATTTCCAGAAAATTTCGTTAAATCATATAATAATTTAACTATGCATTCAACATTCAAATAGAAACATAACTTCATGGGAAAATTGTAAATTTTTACAAAATAAATATTTCAAATCATTCCTAAGTTTTAAGATAACAATAAAAATATTATGATATATTTCGCTTTATTCCAAGGTATTAATTATAGAAGTTTTTTTTCCAGAATTTTAAATTTTTCTTTGAAAAAAAAGATCGTCAAAACAGTAAAAATCTAAGGAAATCTCATTTCGAATAAATTAAGCAAGAAAAGTATTCAAGTGCATTACAAAGTGTTAAATGAGCAAAAACTGAGCTTTTCTTGAAATGAAATCGTTAAATTAATAAAAATTTAACTTTTTTATACAAGATCTGCAAAAATTTTTTACAAAGAAGAGATACGGAATGTAATTTATTTTATCTCTCTTCTCTTTATAACTTTCTAAATCAAATGATAACGTTACTGCAATGTAACCATATCGTAGAAACATTAAATGGTTCGCTTTAGCATTCAACTAAATAAATATTTGAAAACAAAAATAATTAACAATTACATGTCATTCATCATTATATAATGAATAACTTTTAATGCTTGAAGTTATCTAAGGGTAAGTGATGCTGTATTTTTGATTCATCTATTGACTGGAAAAGCAAAATAGAAAGACGTTGTATCAAAAAACTTAATTAAAATAATCTGAGGTAAGGAATTATATTTTCTTATATATTTGTCTTTTAAATTGTTGCTTAATTTTACAGTGATTTTTCATCATTTTAATTTCGCTTTCTTTTTTAAAATTCACCCTCGGTTATCGGTTCATTTCGACCTCTTTCCCATCATCTCTCCTTTGTTCTGCCACAAGACTTTGTTAAATTCTCAAATTTTTAAATAAAAAACAGGCAAAAAACGGATATTTGTTGGTTAAGATTCACAGCATTATGTGCCATAGAAAATAAACATTAAGGTGAAAAATGACATAGAAAAACCATTCACAGCTACACAAACAGCTAAAACCTTACTTTTGAGAAATTTTGGAGTTTTAAAGGGTTTAATTTGCATACATTTTGTTATTCAAATTGATTAGACATTTTAGAAATTTGAGAGCTTTGAAGCAATCATTTAATTTACACAGATTTTGCTTTGTTCTTTTCTAAAAATATGAATAACTTTTGTAATTCATAATTTTTAATTTCGTCGTTATCATAAATATTCCATATTGAATAAGCGAATTTTAGAGCTTCAGAAACATTTTCTACAGCATTTCATGAAAACAATAAGTTTCCGTAGAAAAAAAGAAGAGAGAGACCGGAAAAAAGAAATTTTTTTAGGAAAAAATCAAGCTATCCTTTTACGCCCTATTTCCTTAAATAATAGCAATAATAATCTCAGTAATGGTGATGAGTAACGATAGCAATAGGACAAGAGAAAAAAGAATGATTTATTCATAGCAAAGTGATTATAAAAGTGATTAAAATGGATAATTAAAAATAATCGTTCCATGAAAGGAAAGGAAACGAATTCATCAAATTGTCTTCATAAAATAACGAAGACAAATTGCTTTCATTTTTTTGAATATGGGAATTGTAATTTTGATTGTAAAATTTGTTTCGTTCCTGTTCATAATTTCATTAAATTTCGGAAATATCATAAAATTTTTAACAGATATACAAAAAAAGGGAAAATAATGATTTACTTGAAAAGAAAATATTAATCACAGTAATTTGTAATTTTTACGATTAACCAGTTAATCATCGCAAAGCATTTTGTTTTCATCCAATTTCGATTTTAATATCGAAAATATTGCATTTTTACCATTTCATACTTTCAAGCATCACTGAAATGGAACAGAAAACAATTACTAATCCTTATGAATAATAAACAGCATTTCACGCCATATGTTAGTTACGTACATTGTACTATATTATGCATTCAAGAAGTAAACACAAAATTTTCGCAAAATTTTGAATCAAAGATCACTGACATACTTTTAAAGTATATAAAATGGTATTTAAGATTGCTTGCACACTTCACTATTGGCAACAAAAAACGGTACACGGAGAAAAGTAAACAATATATTTTTTTCTTTTTTCATCTAAATGAAAAAAGAAAAAAAGAATTTGAACCATTAACTTTTCAAATGATTAAGTTAAAACGAAAAAAAGAAGTGAATGACAAAAACAACGAAAAAGTGAAACGAAACAGAAGCTATATATAGGTAGGCAGGTAAATAGGCAATTAGTTGAATGAGACTCATATACCAGCAGGGCCTATAAGGCTTCTATAGTTTAAGGCGTATACTGGGAGATGTGTATGTGTGTGTATGTGACGTGACATGCATGTATGACCTTAACATTTGCTTATTTTAATGAGAATCTAACATTTATGGGAAGACTATAAGCTCAGTGCTTATCGATTGTGCGTCAAATAAGCATTCATTTCCTTTCATCTTTCACGACTTTCTTCTCTAATGCAAGCTACTGTCCTCCACTCAATAAAAGCTGATATATTAGTTAGAAGAAAAATTTTCTCACAACTAATTCCTCTTTTTATCATACTTGTGTGGACGATTTGTCCTTAATTCATTCTCCTTTTTAAATGGAGAAGTTTTAGAATATAATAAGAGCATATTGGTTAAAATTAAGCTTGGTTTCTTGGATAATAAATTGCGATTATCGAAAAAATAGGCAACATTAGCGGTAAAATGCAAATTCAAGAATCAGATATCACTTGAAATATCCTACGAAGATCGTTTCATCAAATGTAAAAGGTAATTTTAGATTAATGATCATTAGATTTTATTGATGATTGAGACTAATAATAGTACCGAGAAAGAGTTCTATTGAATGACAAGTCACATTATTGGTAAGAATGATTCCACGATATCATTTACAGTGAATTTGTTCGTCATGCATTCTTGTATGCAACATTTTCCTGATAAGATGCACATACCGAAATTTGAATGTAATATCATTCTTCATGAAGTGTACACAGAAATTAAATGCAGGAACTTTGTAATGGAGATAAAAGAGTGATAAATTTAACATAGCGGTATTGTTTCCCATAATGTATTTGTTTATAAATGAAAGAATAAGTATGTAGAAGAGAGGCATATGATATGATAACAATCATAATAATCCATTTCTATAGAAAATAACAAAAAGAAGAAAAAACATGAAATGAAGGACAGAAAACAAATGTTGAAAGTACTGCTAAATTATGCAGAAAGAAAAAAATTTTACGAAAAGTTTTCATGTAATATTCAATAAGATGCATTAAACTTAGCTTTAAGATAGAAATAAAAGTAAAATTTATTTTGATAATACTTTCAATTCCGTATTTTTCTCTAATAGATTTCCATAAAATGTTCAATTAAAATTAAAAAATGATGGAATTTCCTTTTTTCCCATCCATAATTGTTAATAAAAAATAGAAAATACTGCACAGATAAAATGATTGGTTTATAAAAAAGATTTACCAATGAAAGGAATGTTTGGAATGAAGGAAACATCGAGAAATGAATGTGTGGATGGATAGGTTTATGGAAAGCAAGGAAGTAGGAAATTAGAGATAAGTAAATAAAAATTTTCAAATATTATATAATTTTCTTGTTCCTCTTTTTTTGTTTCCCTCTTTGAGCAAGAATATATGCATATAACAGATTATTACATTATACCAATAAAATATTCCTTTTATAGCCATTATTTAATTCACTGTTATCATTGCTGATTTATTCAAATGTTTTTAATTGTATTTATGATGTGAAGAAAAATTATAAAATATCATCAAAAAACTTAAAAATAGCTATTTGTTATTCGAAAAACATAAAACATTAAAAGATTTTTTTATTTTATGTTAGCTAGGGAATTGATTGAAAATGCCAATGAATTGAGATGAGAACATTCATTTGAAATTTGTGTCGAACATATCAGTCCATCTTACCAAAACACATTAGTATGTTAAATAAATGGTTGAACATACACACATACACACACACACATGCACATGCATGCATATACGAGTACAATGCACAGACACAAACACACACACGCACACGCAATATATGCACATGCATGCATATACAAATACAACACACACACACACACACACACACACACACACACACACACACACACACACACACACACACACACAAGCATATACGACTTACGGCCGGCTTGCTCGTTCAAAAGTAAAAAGTGACAAATTGGCTTTTTATATCGTATAACAAATGTGTGGCATCATTAAGGAAAGGAACGATTTATTGGAGCGGACAGATCGATATATCAATTTCTGCAACTTTCATCTGAAGCAGTTCTGAGTTTCAACAATTTCATTATTCATTTATCGAGAAGGTGAGCTGTAGTTTACTTTTATCAGGCTATTCTATATTCTTTGATACATGGTAGAATTCACTGATAATGCTATCTATTGAGAGAGTGAGGATTTAATATTTAATCTCAAATTTTATTATAAATCCTTCAACTATTTTCTTAACACATATTAAAATGAGAGAAAGATAACTGTTGATCCGCTGTATTATGTTATATTGTATGTTAGATATATTTATGATGAAACTAATAAAAATAAAATCAGAGCTTCCCAAATACTTAAAAAAAACCTAAGAGAAATACAGTTTTGTCACACTCAAGGAAAATAGTTTATTAAATTCATACTTTAAGTGATGATAGTAATACGCCGATATTTATTCAAAATTTCATGAGAAAAAGCTCAACTGTTGCCATCAATAGCTTAAGTCTTCTGACTTTTGATTTTTCCTCTTTCTTCATGAAATGTCTTCTGAGGAAATTCATCAAAAATATATTTCTCCGAATTCATCGCTTATCATTCCATTAGATCATTAGTTTCAGAGATCGATTGATCATATACAACATGTAGTTTGGCCATATTTGTTAATGAATGTGGCAAACATGGGACGGCCCAAGCGATCAAACCATTTTTTTCAATACTTCTCTATCACAAAATCATTTCTTGAATAGATTGATTTCTTCCTGTCTGACCTTACCAATTTCTAGTAATCGTTATACAACAAATCTTTCGGCTTTTATTGTTTCTTACAAATTTTCATCAAAAAGATTCATCAATTTTAATCTTATATGAAAAGCGAAATCGAAAAAAAGATTTACCTATGTGACAGTAAAATAAAATTTTTATGTAGCTGGAAATCGAAATTTGTAGTTTCAAAACACCCCAAAGAAATACATCATTCCCAATTCATAAGCACGGTTGAAAAGCAAACAGCAAATAGAAATATGCCATAAGGTGCTTGAAAAAATATAAAATAGCTTAAAGTGATTTGAAACAAACGTTATGTAAAGGAAGTAAAAGTCAACAAAAGATTCATGAGCTTAAAGATAATAAATGTGATTCATTGTAATTCACAGTACTTTCTGATATTTAAAGCTATCCTTCATATTTCATAATAGATTATATCTTATCAACAAACGAATAAGTATTCTTTCAATCATTTACTTGAACTTTATTTCAAAAAAAAAGTTCCTATAGATAGCTTAAAAGTATTATAAAATATGAAGAATGATTATTGAAGATAAAATGCAGTAACGCGGATTACGTAATTCTGATATATTTGGAATTAATCACTTTAACTGATCAAAACAGGAGCAATAAAAACAAAGAAGTAAGAGCTTAGGCTTAATAATAGACCCTAATAAAACGAAGCAATTAGAGAAGTTGTCGGTAAGTGTACAAACAATTTGTGAATTCTGGCCAAAAAATTCATTCAAATCATAAATTCGAAATTCTCATAATGGAATTTATGATATTTTACGAATTTCAACGAATTTATGAAATTTGACTTAATGTGCTTAAGTATTTCTGCTTATAAAATTATCTGTGTCAGTAAATAAGCGTTCTTGATCAATAATATACTAGCTCTCCAACTGCTATAAAGTTATAACTGTAAAAATGCTACAGAAGTACGTTGATCCCTCATATAACGAACGATAAAACTGAAAAACGGGTAGAATGTTATCTTCTGTTGTTCGTGTACCAAGTACACTTTTATCATCACCATTAGACACTCCAATAAAACTGGTAATAATTAAACAAAATGATGATAAAATATGTTATGTATATATGAAAACGAGTAGTATATCTGATAATAAATTGTGATGAGTAACTAATTATAATAACCATATGTTTATTCTTGTAACATTGTGACACACTCCTTAGGGATCGCGTTAATTATTGCATCCACTGCCGGGTAGCTGGAAGTAAGTTATTTCAATTTATAATTTTGCGCTAAACAAAGCAGTTTGGTTCTAACTCAGTTCTCGAACACTTTAAAATTTACATCAGTTTCTGATTCTTTTTTTTTCAATTTGATTCGTGAAGAACAAGGGAAATTATTTTTAGGATTACCTTGACAACGATTTCTGACATCCAACCAATATCAACTTATGTTGAGCCCTCGTGATAGCAACATTAATTCGTCGGCAATCGGCAAGCAATTCGCTTTTCCGATTTTTTGCTTCGCTAGTCCACACAAAACTTAACACAATAACCGACTTATCTCTACCTTGATATTGGTCAACAGTATTCACTTCAATTCCTGCTTGAACTGTGCGGCGCAGTTGTTCAACATGATAACGATAGATACTGATAACACCAAGATCACTTTCCGGCAAACCCAGCTGAAGATGATTTCATTTGTTACCTGAATATAAAAGTGCAAGAGACATATGAACCAAAAATATCTAAATCGATAAAGAACTTTTTCAGAGGATTCATTTAGTCATAAAGTATCAGTTTGAAGAGTGAAAAGGGTTGAAATAAGTGTAGCAGTATGTACCAAATCTTCCAGATACTAAGTAACCTTAACAAATAGTCTGCAAAGGTCTCCAATAAATTCCGTTTCTCCAGCATTAGAAACTTCGCCTGAGTTGCCAAAAGTCGCACAAAATGATGGATTCTTGTACGATTGAGTATCCACAAATACGATTGCATTGTTTAATAAATTCGAAATACAAAGCTTGAATGTCTCTATAATATCTTTTTTCTTGAAACTGACAAAGTGATAACTTTCA
This sequence comes from Acanthocheilonema viteae, assembly GCA_900537255.1. Lineage (NCBI taxonomy): Eukaryota > Metazoa > Nematoda > Chromadorea > Rhabditida > Onchocercidae > Acanthocheilonema > Acanthocheilonema viteae. Next base: position 96,617 of record UPTC01000009.1, on the reverse strand, counting down.
CAGCAAGGACCCTATTTTTTTAAAGAAATAACTAAAAAACTATTGAGATCTGCTGAATTACGTAGAAATGTAACTGTATTCGAGATATTTCCGAATTTCATCAATTATTGTCTTAATTAGTAATTAAACGCACTAGAGTAAATGCTGTCTATAGGATCAGAAACGAAGTTAATAAGAGTTGCTTCAGCGACCATATTATTTGCACAACGAAGTTTATTTTCATAAAAGAGAACACTGCTAAGTTCCGCAATCGGCCTAAAACATATAATTAGAATTGAGCAGTTCTTTATTACAAACGTTATAAAGCCCTCGAAAACCATATAAATGGATCATATAAATACTTCAATTCACCTATTCATCCGATACTGAGAATGCAATGTAATTACAGCTGAACGATGAACGGTTAATCGTTCCAACAATGATTTCGCCATACCTTCCTGCCTGAAGTAGAACACTGTAAAACTGTCGACTGAATCATCAGTCTTAACTTTGATTTGTTTGTTCTTTTTCTTCATTATTTTACTTCCAGCAAGAGAAAGAAAATTTATATTGTCTCTCAAACACTTGAAATATGGAGCGAGCGCCACCGCTTTAATTACGCAGCTGATTTCTGGACTCAATTTCAAGATACTGATCTTTCACTCGTATGGATCAGTATTGTGAACTGTTAAATGTGCATTTACCTGGATTGCTTCGAGCAAACAAGAGGACTAAGCTGTCGATGATCACCAACAAGTACAAAAGAATCAGAAGCAGCAATAGCAGGAATGATAGTAGGTTCTAACACCAAAGACGCTTCATCAACAACTGTCATTGAAAAACGGCGATATGAAAATAGTAAATTAGTTGGTATTGCCAAACAAGTACATGCAACGATAGGCTGAAAATATCATGATCACCAGAAAAATTGACTAACGGTTGAAATTTGAGAGAGATTTTAATTATAGCAGCAAAACCATCAGCATGAAACATTATTTTCTACATCAAAAAAGATGAATTTTCACCGTTTCCTTTAGGATATACTGCATTAGTGAAACTTTATCAGTATCCGTATGTTTAGACAACTTTGATTCCAAAGTTAGATGTTGTACATTTTTTTTCATAGAAACTTGTTGTCCCAATCGTAAAATTTTAGTTTCATCAACATACTGAAACAATAATTTTTGTGAACTGAAAAGACTAAACTCAAACTGACAACAAAAAACAAAATATTTAATTTTGTCTAATCCAATAACTTTCCTCTGTGATAAAAGCATAGTTCTGGAACATTCAGAACAGCCGGTAGACTAAAAAGAAAGATATGCCAGAAAGTATATTCAGCAATTTTTCACTCACAAAAAAGAAAGTCATTAACCTCAATAAGTTTTAAAAGAAGATTGTCAATTGCAGAATGAGTGTGAGAAGTGACAAGGACAGTGCGACCCAAATAAATAAGGCAACGAATTAGCACTACCAGCGTGCTTGTTTTTCCTGTAGTCAGATTGTTTTATCAATTATATACTCTTTTCCATTATTGATTGAGTCAAGAAAATTATAAAATTGAAATTGGTTGTCTTTTCAAAACTTTGGCAACTAACAAAAAGTTGGTATTTTAAGAAAGAGGTAGTCATATTTCTGAAATTATCTGAAAAAATGTTTTTCCCAATTGTTTTACTCTCAATTTTCGTTTGCCTTCCCTGAAACTTATTATTTCACTAAGAAAGATTAGTTACCGGTCCCAGGAAATCCTTCAATAATTGCATAATCATTAGACATAAGGGATTTAACAACTGCTCGTGCTTGATCATAATTTAATTGTCGTACAATTTCTGATATGCCAATTATATTCTCTTTCTTCATTTTTGAGAATACCGGTGGCCTCATATCAATTATAAGAGATCTAATTTTTGACCTGAATAGCATATTACACTTATAAATTTTGCCTAAAGTGATGCCTCAATAAAAGACAAATGAATCATATCTTCGTTGTGAAATAAATTGAAAAGTAAAGTAATAGAAGGAAAAATTTCACAAACCATGAACCTACATACATTTTTTTATCGTCAACCATTAGCGAAACTAAATTTCCGAGATTAAGACTATATTTAAAGGAAGTTTCATGTCTCGCAAGAAAATAAGTCATTCCAACAATAAATGAACTACTGTTGCCATTTACAGCAACGCTGATAAAATTATCTGCAAAATTCATTTTGATGATGAATCTTAGTTTAATCCAAAATATCTTAAGCATCGCGGGAATGAACATAATAATTGTTAGGTACCGTTGAAGCAACATTTTTTGACTAGAAGCTTCAAGAAGTCAAAAATGTGATGGTGCAAGCAAGCCTGTTGAATACAGGCCTTCGAACTAAAAAAAAAAATCCAATCATGGAAGGCTCGAGGAATATTTCCATGTCCAACATTATCAACCTTTGTCGAAAAAAAAAATTCACATATAGAAATCTGAAAAATGTACTTGCCTTTAACAAAAATTACAGAAACCATAGCAATCATTTCACTCGCATCAGAAAGAACTAACAACATATCTCCCTTTATGAACAATTCATGTTGCTCATCCATTACTACCTCCCTGAAAATAAACAAATTTTATTATTTGCAGTAAGCCAATAGCTATTTCATATAGAATGCATTAAAGATGTTTATCTGAACATTTTAAAAAACAAGTGACATTTCTAAAAGAAAAGCAAAAATTCACCTCTGAAAAGTAACAGCAGTTCTATTCTTTTGATGGACGATGGAATCGAGAATAACTTTTATGCTTCGTGTTGGGTCCTTCCTGAAATTCATATCAATAGCTCACTGAAGTACTACCTACATATGGCTAATTCCTGTTTCCTTTTCATCTCTGTGACTGAATAAAATATTAAGGATATTAACTTTCTGCATATATTTTCCTTATCAGTTACATTTCTCTCTGTTACACATCTCCATTCCATTAGTATCCATCGAATGAACCGTTTGAAGTAATCGATATGACTTTGCTTAAGATGTTTTAGTTGATTTTGGAAGAAGATATCGGTTAAAGTTGACGCAGAACAGTATTGTAATAAGGAGCATGATAAGACCTGATTACACCATTTACAAGAATGTGTATCGAGGACTGGTCCTATAAAGACAATAATAAAATCGCCTACTGTTGTCATCAAAGTAGATGTCAACTTAAAGTTTTTCTTCAAAACCAAATTTCAAATCAAATGTGAAAAATTTCTGCGAAAATACGGTATATCAGTATTTACTAATAGCCAACGCACAAAGAACTGTTAGCACATATTAGCTGATTAATATTGAAGAACTTCGGATACAAAAAAAAATGATTAGCAGAATGGATTCTCTTTTTTTGAAGTGATGTATAAAATTCGGATGTTCAATAACCAGAAAGAACCTGGAAGGTTGTCGAACGAAGTAGCACTTATGCCCGCGGCAATTTCATTGCGCATGTGCAGGATTCCCTTGAGATCGATCGTTTTGGGAGATACAATTCGAGAAGTTTCATCCAGCAAATACAGTAATAATCCATTTTCAATAGTACTCTTTAAAAACTAATAAATAAATATCCACACACAAATACACCTTATTTCGATCAAATTTGCACCTTTTTTGTGACAACGCCGCTGAATGTCTTATTTGTCACCCCGCGTATCACGTATTACAATGTAACTGAGTATGAAACCCTCAAATTCAGACACATCAATCTGAATCAAACCCAAATTCAAATTTTCTTTATAATATCCAATGATAATAAAAATCAAGCATAACAAAAGTTCGAATATTTGGATATAGCATCAACCTGTTTTGAGGCCAAGGCAAGGCAGTAAAGCATGACTTGTGTAACATGCGCTGTATTTGCATTTGACTTGCCAGTTTTCAATTCTACAGGGACCAGTTTTTGTTCTCCATTTCTTTTTTTTACCTGAAAATCGAAACAATAAAGATTCTCTTCGAAATTATTGAAACTCCTCTACTGACTGTTCTAAAAAAGAAAAACAAAAAAGTAAAATGAATTCTTATTTCAAGAGATATAAAGCTAAATGCTATGAACCTTTTTTACAAATAAAAAAAAAAAGAAAACCTTCAAAGTGCAATCAATTTTGGCTTTGAAACCATAACATGAATTCCATATGGATTCCTCAACATCCATTACTTCCATGATTTTAGAACCTGTTTGCAAGGATTCATTTCTACCTTTTGGTGATGGCATGTGAGCTGACACCCAGCGAGTAATCGTTTTAAAGTAAAGACACATTTCGTCTTCAATCTATAAAATTCGAATTTTTTCCAGTAAATTGCTCCGAAATCCAAGGAAAATTAAAACAAACCTCCTGAGATGAAAGATTTAAAGCGAAAAGTTCTTCAGCATACTGTTCATGTAACTCTTTACGCCACAGGTCAAGTAAACTACTCTCAGCAACGTCGAATCCCGAACGTGTAACTGCAACCTGAAAATCACACCGTAAGTTGCTTGAGCAATAATTCTAATTACTATTTTCACTTTTGCGATACTTATAGTAATACACACTTGGAAAAAAGAGTCTCATACGTCACGTTAGATATATACAGTGCTTTACCCATGGCAGTGGTTCTCCCAGTGAAAAAAAGTAAGGAAGTACAACTTCTTGAATTATGCCTTGCCTACCAAAAGATAAAAACATGAAAGAAGATATTTATTTAAATAGCAGAAATTCTCTCATCCATATAGTAATACGCACTTGGAAAAGCTCGTGAACTACATTCCCTATCAACATTTCCTTGGTTGCACCGCTTTGTAATTTGAAATAATGCGAAAGTATTGCTTTTCGACGACAAGATATACCTTGCGCGATAAGTGTACACGGCACCAGTACATTACATTCTGCGATCAATACACCACTTTCCCAATTTAACAGTAAATCCTGGAAGATAATTTTATTGAAGATTAAGAGAACAAGTAACTAAGGCGTGCCAACTAATTTATGCATCATATTTTTCAAACAGTTATTTATATTTCCACGCCATATGTAAGCACTGAAATATTAATTGGCGGAAATTTAAATTCTTGATTGAAGAATTCTAAGATTACCTCTTCTCCTTTCATTTTAGCACCAATAACACGCAAGGAAGAACCAATCTTGATCGGAGTAGATGACCAAATTCCTTCTAATCTCAAGCGATAAAATTTAGATGTGTCTTCGCAAATGCAATTCAATTCACGAAATCCATCGTTACTATCATTAGACAGCGATACAACACGAACACTGATTTCACTGGAGCCGAAAGAAATGAATGAGTCTTGAATATCTGTAATGAAGCTCATTAGCTCGGACAAGCTTGATGCCTTAAACCATTGGTAAGATTAAGCGACTTTAGAACTGTTCCATAATGGAATGAAATATGATTTAATCATCTGAGCCAATACTCATAATATTTAGCTAGGAACTGAACTCAAATTAACAGCAATCAAAATTATTAGTCCACCTCGTTCTACACAACTGACTGATAAACGTTTTGGACGTTTCCGTGGAGGTATGCAATCAGAGGAGACATGTTTCGCAAATGTCGTAGTTGACACAATCGAATTACTGTTATCATGCGTAATAAATTCACCACTACTTTCCTTCCATGAACTGCTTTTCGATAATTCCATTATACCACTAACATGGGATAAGTCCTGAAATAATAAAGTAAGCATAAATTAAAAAGAAAGGGAAGACAATGTGTGATAAATTTGATAACGTAATATGATATCTTGATATAATATAAGACGACAATGACAATGTGACATGTGACATGACAATCCTGTTGCTATCAAACAAGTTAAGCATGTCCGCTAGCAATCTTTTATCTAACCTCGGAAAATGACTCATATAATGTCGAAGCCAGAACTCGTGCCTCTATAGCTCTATTTACCTGTGTTTGCTCCTTATCAAAAAGTTTCGTTTGCCATTTAGTCCAATCAGTTTGTTCTTTATTCTAAGTAGTGCGTTCTTCATATTATCTTTATAGTTCCCTCTTCTTAGGCATAGATCTCTACACCACATTAATTATCATCTGTTCCCTTTTAATCACTCCATCACCTCTTACAAAAACAACTTTCAAATTTAAAAAATTCAAATTCTTGGCGTTGTGCCAACATTCCAACTGCTATCCCAATTGTCTGTCGCAGCAATTGACTTTTTCAGATCTGCGTGTGGAAGGGTGAGTATTTCACGTGTGGTAACCTGGTGGCCTAAAAGTTTCCTTCACTTTAACCCTTCTGCTCCGACCTTAGAATTTTCGTGGCCTATACTCTAATCATTAGGTCTTGATGGGAATAATGGGATTAGTGCGACAGTCCGAATTGGCCATATTGTCTTTCTGACTATCATCATTTTGAGAGATTAGTTTTAGTTCCATACATTTATGCGAATGCATCATATTTTGCATCAAATTTGTCAGAATTGTAGAAATGTTCGAATTTACTTTTAGTAACAATAATGTCAAATGACAAGAGTATGCAGAGTGTAAAAGATAAGGAAAGTGAGGAAAAGGAGCAGCAACAATCTCAGCGATTTATAGAGGAAACGGAAGGTGGAAGCTCAAGTACAGTGACTGGCGAAGATAAATCTGAAGGGCAGCATAGGAGTATGTTCGGGAAGAGTTTACAGGATTCCTTATCGAACTTCGTTGGTTAGTTTCTCTTTTACCATTACCTTCCACCATGTATGACCTTGTGATTAAGACTTGTCTTATAGTTTTCAGGAACGTTTTATATATTAATTATGTTTGATTGATTTTTTTTAGACTTATGCTTTCTTAACAGACGCTAGATTTGCTTTGAGACTGTAACTGATTCTAGAAGTACGACTAATGAATAAGATACTGTAATATCTGTATTAGTAAATTAAAGAATATTATATGGTAAGAGCTTATTGACTATCTACTTCGCTTTGAAAGGGGTTATGATGAAAATATTTTTTTAGAAGACACTTTTTTGGAAGATGATGTTTTGGCAACTGAGCATGCTTCAAGCAAACAAAGAACGAAGGATATTACATTCGATATAAATGAACTAAAAAAAGAAAAAGTTCGACTGGGTATGTTTGAATTCATTATCATAAATCTCATTCCTAGAGCTTTTTAGCCACAGTGAATAACATAATCTGGTATGATAGCAATAATTTTCTATTTGTGTTTTACAAGCTATTTCTTTCATTATTTCTGTCGTTCTTGATTTTTATTTATAAAATGATGTTATTACCTTAAGTTATGCTAAAAATTTTAAGTTATAATCAAATATTTAATATAAATTATAGAGCACGTTTTATTTCTAACAAACGAAGAATTGGATGCAGTTCGAAATAAACTGTGCCGAGTTAGTGAAGCGGAGAATGTACTGAAAAAGGAAAATGAGGAATTACTGAGGGATAGAAGCCAACGGATGGCCGCCATGCGAGAATTGGAAGCTGAACGTGACCGTATATTACTTGCAAAGGTATTTCAATAGCCAGAAAAAATTTTTATTTTCGTTTCATTTTTCCGATACTCGAGAAACTCTGCTTTGATTTCCGTTTTCATTTTTTGCAACATTTTATACTTTAATCTTGAAAGATGGTATTTCAGAATGAGTGTGAGCAAAAAGCTGAAATGTTGTTTCGTCAAAGAGAGGATTATGAAGGAAAAATTAATCGCTTAAATCATGATAAGTCACTTATTACAAGTAAGTTTTGGGAAATCCTTTCTTACCGGATACTTCGGTTATTGAATTATTATTATTGTTCGTTGTTGGTTAGCAGTTATAGAGTTTGTTTCTTAAATTATTTGAAATTTAAGTAGTTTTGTTTAAAGTTTCAAAAGCAGTAGTAAATTTCTTTTTGCAGATACTGCTCAGAGAGTTGAATCATTATTTATAAGTCATTCAGATTTCTTAATTTACATTGAAATGACACATATATCAAGCTAAGTGTCATTCTAAAATATAGAGAAAATTAGATCTCTTGTTAACAATGATATCAGTCTCAGACAATCTCAGCTTTTGAAAATTAGTGGTCTGTTTATAGGCGATTTGCAAGTGCAGAAAAACGAAGTGAAGAAATTAATAGAAAAGAATGTTTTGCTAGATACTAAACTTGATGAATATGCCAAACAAAAGCGAGTAATTGAGGTTTGTAATTTGTAATGGGAATGAACAGTTATTGACTTTTGCGGTCATGTAATTATATATTGGAGATTAATACATTGATTATTTAAAAGAAGAAATAATTCCATGGTAGTAACTGTTTATACTTGCACCATTAAAATTCGGTTTATTTCAGTATGAAAAAGAGCGTTGGGCTCAAGAAAAAGAAATATATTTGCATAACAAAGATTGGTTTATGAATGAAATTAAGGAGCGTGATCGGAAATTTGCTGTTTTAAGAATTGAAATGGTAAGATAAAGGTTTGATTTTGAGGAGTGTATTTCCTTTGTTTCAGTAATGTTGATGAAGTGGATTGATAGAATATTGATAGGAAAGAAAAAAATTTTTTGTTGATAAGCGGGTTTATGGAATATTCAGCATTTTTGTCAAAAATATATTTAATATTTTATTGAGACACTTAAATATATTGAGTCAAAATAAGATGCTCGTGTGACTTTCATTTCGTATTTGTCGTATTCCGTAATATCATTTTTCGTCTGCGATGACATAAGTTTTGACATACTCACAACTCGAACATACTGTTATTGAGATACTCAAAACTGAACTATTTTTCATAACAGACCCTTACTTGTAACGTAGAGCCCTGGATTTTGATTGTTGTAATAAAATATCGAAACGCAGTTTCTGACTCTGTCTTTAAAAAAAAAATGTATTCAGCACCATTGAAAGTACGTAATATTCTTTCCTAATATTATAAATCAGGACCACTAAGAGTATGTAATATTCTTTCCTGATTTCATAAGTATTCAAAATGATGGCAGTTAACCATTTCTTTTAATTAACATGGTTAACTTAAAAGTTTTGTAGTGAAAAAAAGTAAATAATCAATTGTTTAGGTCATATGATCACAGCGAGTATATCGTTTTAAAATAAAGTTAATGGAAGTTCTAAGTTACGTCATTTTATTGTTTTGTATATGTCATTCATTTTATAAAGTTGAGCTGTAGGTCCGATATACTGGAGAACTGCAAGCAGAAATAGCATCTATTACGGACAAGTACGAATCTGCAATGAGTGATGTTAAGAAACTTACAGCAACACTTGCTGATCGGAACAAGGAAATACCGAGATTGAATGATCGCATTAAAGAGGTGACGGTATCCAAATTTTGGATGTACCCTGGTTTCATAGATTTTATGAAAACACTTTTTACATTTCCTCAGATAATTAAAGTGTGGGTCAGTGATTCATATTTTATAGATCTTAGAAGACAATGCACAAAAGCTGAATAAATTGGAAGAAGAATTGCTAGCAAGTGAACGACTGTGTTCTGTTTACAAAGAGGCCGGTGATGACGCAGAAAATAACTTACGGCAACTTAATGAAGATTTTGAAAATCGTGGAAGATTGCTTGAGGAATCCAAAAAGAGTTCGGATTTTTTAGTTCATATTTCTAAAATATAACTGTTCTTGCACTTAATTACACTATTTATGATTTTAAAGAAATACAACCAGTGTTTTTTTTAAGATGAGTTTTTTAGCTTATGAATCACTGTGCGCTCAGTTTGAAGAAAAGCAAGCGACTTTTGCCAAAGAAATCGTTCAAAAAGGTTAGTTCATATGCGGTTTTCTGTAAATATGGTCTTTGTAATAACTTTAGAATGAGATAATTCTTCCTGTTTGAAAGGTCAGTGCTCAATTTCCGTTATTTTACATATTAGAAATGGTTTTATGACAATTATTATATTGCCCTACTTGGTATAGTTGATAGTTTTCTGCTCTCTAGCATGCATAGTAGTTATCGAATTATTGGTTATTCTCCCTTGTGTTAAAAAGTGAACACAAAATTTTATAGCTAACTTAATATGAATAAGTTGAACAAAGACTGTTACTTAATTAAATTAGTTAATAAGCTTCTCTTATACAAGAAAATATTTTTAGATAAAAAAATTGAAGAGTTATTGGACGAATTGCAGAAAGCCAACGATTTATTGAAATCTAGACATCGTGGTACTTTTTAATGTTATTTTTCCACTTTTTTTTATCGTTGGTCAAACTTTCGAATTTTTTTCAAAAACTTCAAATTTCTTTTATCTTGATAGTTTGTACCAAGTAGGCCAATTTCTAGTTTTTCTTTATAAAATCTTTGTTGCAGTAACATTAACGGATGACGAAATCATGGAGCTGTCTCCGGCAGCTGCTGCAGCGTCATCCTTGATTCGTAGTGGTGTTTCATTGACGAGTATTTATCGAGAACATTGTCGTGTGGTTGCGGAATTAGAAGAGGCAAAAGCGGAAAACAAACGTATCGAAAATTATTTCCATGAATTAGTTGAGGTATTAGTTTTCGATTGGGAAGCAATATGCATTTTCAGACAAATTAGCACGTTCTTAGATTTGCGTCATATCGATTTGCACAAGTAGTTTATTGCATAGTAATTGATTAATAAATGTGTTGCATAAAAATCGTTTAATATTTTGCAGGATATTGAGGCCAAAGCACCACTGCTTGCGCAGCAACGTATAGAATATGAAAAGATGTCGGATTTATGCAACAATTTGCAAGAACAGTTGCAATCAGCAGAACAAGAGCGGCTGAAGCTTGAAAATGCTCGTGATGCTGCTACACGTGAATTGACATACACTCGAGCTGAACTTGAGCGATATCAGCGTGATGTGGAAGATTTGAATAGACAGGTTATCTTGAGTATATTTAGACATGATTTAAGTAGTTTCTCTTTTCTAAGATGTTTGAAATGATTTGGGCTAAATCAATAAGGCTGACATGATACGTCTTCTTGGAAAGATCTGTTTAGAGACGACTTGATGTGCGCTCTGCTAAAGGAGAATTTGTATACTTGTTCGTATCACTGTTTAAGAAATATTGTAAATTCTAATTTCCAAAGGTTCAGTTTTTCTAAATTTTCTCGAGAACTCAAATTCTTTCAGGTTCGCCACTTGCTGCATGCAGCCGAAGTTGAGAGGGCGCGTAACACGGATTCGCCGCCAATGAACGATGAAGACCGCAATATGCTATGGAATTCAATTGGTGAAATGCAGAAAGTAAACCAAAAATTGATGTCAGATTTACGCTCAGCAAACGCTAACCATGATCGCGCGGTAGAGGAAGCTAAAAGTGAAGAGTATGTTGAGCAATAATATTCCTTTTGATTTTTCTGATTTTGTGGTTATATCTACTGTTTCACATTTCAAACTTAGTAAAGTTCTAAATCCAATTTTTAGAATTAATCGACTTACCGATGCTTTGAATGATGCTATCAAGAAGCTAGATTTTCTTAAAGATGAAAATTCAAAACAGAATATGGTGATTGAAGAATTAGAAAAACAACGTGATATATATAAGAAAGTTGGTAACGAAAGAAAAACTTTAGAAGAGGTATAATTTTTTTGTTGATTTTTATTTTCTTTGTTTAAGATGATTACGAGTCAAGTATTCTTCAGATTATCGACATAACAGTTCAGTTCGAAGTATGTGGTCATTTTTCATTAAAGCAGTTTTCTTTTATAGTCTCACACTCTGACCAAACGAATGCAAGAAATCGATTCTGAGAATGCGCTATTGCGAGTGCATTTGGAACGGGCTGAGAAGAGCTTAGATTTATTTCGTGAGGAAAAACATCATTCCGATGAGTTAGTTATCTTATTTTTTTTTCAAGAGAACTGAATTAAATAGCATAACTTCAAGCAAATTTTTACCAAAATTTTTCTATAAATTTGTACACTTTGAAATAAAATAATTTGCTTAAGACTTCTGCAAGCACGAATTGATCAGCAGTTTGCTTTGATTGCTGAATTGCGCAAAACAAACGGGAAATTGGAAGCCGATATAGAAGTACAGAGGCAGACACAATTGATGCTTACAAAACAGGTGAGAAAACTTTCATTGCTGAAAAATAGATGCTAAGGCAACTGTAGAGTATACGTTAACTTGAAGCGCTATTCGGAATCTTAATTCGAGTTCATATTTTGCTGCCAATGGAGATTGATTTCTGATGCCCGGTCATTAGATATCAAAAGAATTACTTGTGCATGTTGTATCTCGCACATAACATTAGAAGAACTTGAATTAGCTATAAAGAAAAATTTGCCTTGCAGATGTTAGATGCTACGTTATGCGCTTTGTTTGCGCGAGAAGCCTGTTTGTTGTAACAAATTTCCTATTAAAAAACGAGCATTGAATCTAATGTGAACCTTAGCGAATACGTGGAAACAATATCTTAATGCAATAAATAGGTTCAGGAATAAAATCGAGTACCATAATAATGAGAATTGCATCTTTATAAACTCTTTTTAGTCAGAAAATGATTCAAACGAATTGAGTTTGGTTCGTGAGAAGCATATCAAAATGGATAACAACTATAAGATGGCCGATGAACGATGCAGGAAGTTGCAGGAAGAGCTCATGGAAACGAAGGGAGAAGTTGCCAAATATAAGTTCGTTTTTTAATTTTTTTATATTCAGGATATAGTTTTCAGTAATATAGTTCACATAGTTTGAAGGTTTATGCCAACAGTCTTTGTTTCAAAATGATCCTTGTATGTTATATTTTGTATGTTTTCAAAAAAGTAAGAGAAATGCAGCTTTTCATTACAGGACTGACGTAGAAGCTCTTATGGAACAAGTATCACTTTTGCGATGCACAAAAGCACGATTACAGCAGGAACTACACATTCTGCGAGAATCAAATTATAGCAACGAAAAAATGTCGTATACGTTGAAGCAATTGGAGGTTATCGTTGAGCTTTTGAATGAAAAAAGAAGGATTACGAAGGGAAAGCGGGTCTTCTGATTTCAGATAACTTTATAATAAGTAAGCATTATCGGAACTTTGTTTTTAGAGTCGTCTACAACATAACGATGAAGAAAAAGTGAAGATTCTCGATGATCAACTGAAACTTGCCAAAAATGAAAATGAGTCTTTGAAAAAGTTTGTTAGCGAAATTTCGGAACAACATCGTTTGATCAGTTTGGACTTAAAGGTTTGATTAATTTGGACTTTGCAATTTTTTGTCTTCAATCGATTCATTAGTAAATGAAAACGGAATGTATTTTCTTTTGAGTTTTGTACGAAGTATAATTGCAGATGACAACGAATAAAATCCAAACGGAACGTGACCAGGCATTGGCGAGCAAGAAATCAGCAGAAGAACGATTGACTTGGAAAGATAAAGAATTAAGTGAATTACAAACAAAATATGATGATTTGATGAATCAGCTAAAAGCGCCAGATGCGTCTCTCGGTAAATTGTTGGATTGAAAGTAAAAAGTAACAATCACTTTCCCATGATCAGTTAAATTTAATATAATATTGTTTGACACTCATGAAGCTTATCTAAGCTTAAATTGTTATTAATGACACATGATCCGCTTATCACTTTCCAGAATCTACTGATGGCGGTTGTAAAAAAGAGGCGCAACAGCTTCGAAATCGTAACAGTTATTTGGAAAATCAACTGAAGGACATGTCCCACAAGCTAGAAGGTTTCTTAATTTTCTTTCAAAAATTGTTAAAAATTATCATATATTTTTGTGAAGCACATGTTGCTGATATTGAGTTAGTGTCATTTATCTCTCAGATTTTCAAAAAGTGTTTTTGTGTTGGAAATGGGGACATTGAAACACTGCTAGTAAAATCAGAAACTTCAAGAAAAACCAAACATTTCTACGGCTTAACTGTGTTTTGCTCATAATTTTTGTAGAAACGGTTTGGAAATTTTTAGCGGAATTCATGGTCGAGCAGTAGATATTATTGTATTATTTGATCGAACTACCGCAAATTAATTGCGGGGTAAAAATAGCTTTTAAAACAGAGTGCTATATGTTTTTTAATTTTTCAGCAAGCGAAAAAATGCTGGCTATACGTGAACGAGAACTTGGTGAAATTAGCAAATTGAGTAATAATATGGAAACAACATTACTGGAGCAGGGAGCAGTAAGTTCACGATTTGTTGTGTTTATTGTTTTAATTATTGTCGTTGGTTAATTATTGTCACACTTTGCACAATACTGCACATTTCCGGAGTTCTTTTTTATAGAGCGCTATTGCGGAGCGAAATAGTCTGCTAGCAATGTTGGATTTGGTAAAAGGACAATTGGCTGAAAGGTTGCTTTATCTGTTTTTTCCGTATAGTTCAAAATATTAAGAAACAAGATATTAATAGATTTCAATTAGAGCTTAACAAGAGTATGAAATTTGAGATGATATTTAGTTATAATAAATTTTTACAACCATTGTATTTTCATACTGTAATAAACATACGAAGATATCGGAAGATCTTAAATGACATCTAAGTAGCGCATGTAGTAATAAACTGAGGTGTCATAGGAAACTAAGATATGTGTTTTTTACGAGTAATCATTCTTTAGTGTGAGAGCAGTGGAAAATCAACGTGCAGAAATTGCTCAGTTGGAGCAAAGATTACAAGAAGGGGCCACTAAAAGAGAGCAGTTGGAGATGGAAAAAATGAAAGAATATCAGGGATTGGAAAAGCGATGCAGTATTTTAGATATAGAGAAAGCTAACGCTGAAGCTCGTATACGTGAGCTGGAATTAGAAAATGCGAAAATTGCTGCTGCAAAAGTTTCGGTATGAAACAAGATTTTCTTAAGTTAAAATTCTTTTACCTATACAGTTTTGACAATTTATTCATTACTTGGGTGTTTTGTATTCGTAATGAACTGAATGTAGAATTATGTTGAAATAATTGGCAGCAGTGTGTAGAAAAGTCTACTGTCGGCACAAGACTGGTATCAGCTGTTTGAATAGTAGAATAGATAAAACAGTGAATAGAGAATATATTATAAAAATTTTTCTTTGCTTAGTTTGACGAAGAAAGAAGTCGAATGAAAGAAGACATCAGCAAACTGGAACAAGCACTTCATGTCAGAGAGACAGAACTTATGAATTTGAAAAATACTACAGTTGAACTTGAGCAAAAATCCGAAGATATAAGGCGAAGCTGTTCATCGGAAGTGGTTTGTAATTCATCAATTCACTTTGCATTCGTTTTTTCATATTTTATAAGTGTAGGAGCCCATTATTACAATGATTTAACTAATTAAAGGACTTTCAGGCTGCCCTTCGTGTTGAAAAAAATCGATTAGAAGAAGAACTTAATTTAGCTAATAAATTAAATGAGGAGCAAAAGCAGAAGCTGGAAGAATTGGGTGATAATTTAATAAAGGTAACTATTTCTACATATCGAAATACATCAGCATATTGAATGAAAAGACTGAAAATATTTATTTTTCTATCCATTTAGTTCAGTTATTTCTGTGGGATTTTTTCTGAAATCAAACAAGTGTAAGATTAGGGTAAGTATTGCGAGTCTTCATCTAACAATAGAAGAGAGTCTGCAAATATAACTTTTGGATTACAGTTATCTTCAATAGCTGGTTGCAGGTAACGGAACGTATGACTATTTTGGAACGTTCTGGAAGTATTTCTACTTCTAGTGAAGATATTGCCGCACCTGCTGGTTCGAAATCAGCTGTTGCATTGTACGAAGTCATCAAATATTTACAAGGAGAAAATCGACAAGTAGCTTGTTTTTTTGTTTTTTGCTAAAATATATGTTTAAAAACTTTGAATCTTCAAAATTCAAGTCATTATTAAATTTTAGTTGATTAATACATTTTATTTAGGCTATGGAGCGAATGATGAATGCTGAACTACAATGGAAGCGTTTGCAAGTTCAACAAGCGACGGCTGACGAATACCGGCTAAAATTGGAAGAAGAAATTCAAAAACTTCGGGCAGAAGCTGAAGTTTGTTTGTTTTGCTATGCTGATTTGTAAATTTCAGTGGATTGCTCCGTTATATACATTTCTAACTTTAATTCATATTTGCTTTTCTAATCGCAATTTTTCACAATGAAAACACAAATTAATTTCGACGTTAATTATTATTAGCGACGAAATTAATAATAAGCATATATGTATATTGAATGTAGCGAAATTTATTCTCGGTCAGCTCTATCGATTGCCTAAACTATTATATTTTCAGGTACATGTTTCGTTCAAATTCAGCTCTATCGATTGCCTAAACTATTATATTTTCAGGTACATGTTCGTTCAATTGCAGAAAAAAGCGAAATGGTAGCACGATTGACGTTAATGGAAGACATGCAAAAGGAAAATCAGAACTTGAAGCTGCAGAACGAAAAATTGATCCGTCGCAGTGAGGAGCTGTCAAAAAATGTAGGAATTCAGTTTTTAGTTACTGAGGACTGATGTGAGTTGGTCATATTTTATTTTTTTCAGGTAAATGATTTGCAAGTACGTATTGCTAATTTAAGCGCAGAAAAAGTTACTGAAAAGGGACGATTGCACAATGTCAATGCAGATTTGCAAACCTGCCGAAAAGAAGTAATGATATTGTTATATACATATATAACAATAGGATTTTTGTTATATGATTTTCAACGGTTTTTCTGTTTTTCGAGCTTATTGTTCAATGGCTTTTTCAGCGACGTTTTCAAGAACTTTGAAATCGGATTCTCATTTTTATTTGTTGATGAACGTCAAATTGTTTTTTTAGCTGGAATCTTGGAAAGAAAGGCATAACCAAGCTCTGATTTCTTTGGGAAAATTTGGACCCGAAAGAGTAGTTGCTTTAAAGTACATTTTTTTCTTTTAACATGTTTTTCTTTCTTGATTACTCTGGTATTTTGATTAAATATTTGAGGTTTTTATCTTTTTACTCATTAAATTTTTTTTTAATTTTAGTAACGAAGTTGAATCACTAAAACGCAGACTAAGCATGATAACAACTGAACGTGATCTACTGAAAAAAGAGATAGAAAAATCTGTTCAAGAATCAACATCTAAGTAAGTTTTTTTATATTAAATGATGATCTTGCGTTATTTCACAGATTTTGCATCTCGCAGTGAATAAAAATTTCATCTTACAATGCTTGACTGATACCATCATCTTAACGGATCTAATTTAAAAAATTTGATGGACGTCAAGATACATCGTATCATATGCATAAATTCCCATGAAACTGGCATCATTTAGTGGCACGTCTTGGGTAGTAATTTATTCGAATTAATTGAATTGGGTTACTCAGAATTTGTATGTTATTGAAAACTACGCTTTAGTAGCATCGAGGTTTTCATACTTCAGATAGTATCAGAATCTTTTGCATTTTAAATAATTTTGTATGGAACTGAATCCATTTTTTTCTTTAATTGCTAATATACATCTTTATAAAACTAAGAATTTTTTTAAGGGAAACTCTAATGGATGTTCAGAAGAAATTTGATGAGAGTGAATCAGAACGACTAAAACTATCAGCAAGATTTGAGCAAGCTAGATTACTTGCACGTCGATACAGGATGAAATCTCAAACGTTGGAAAAAGACGTTGAAGGTTTGAAAGCGATGTTGGCTGAGAAATCAATAGTAGAAGAGGAAAATACCACTGAAACTGCAAAATTAAAGCAAGAATTGCTTACATTACGCGCTGAGATTGAAAAGCAGAAGCAGCAGGTAGTGATTTTTCTATGCAATTGGCTGCATAATTGTTTTATGAAATTTTCACTTTTTGACCCATCTCATGTGATCAAGCTCTATTGTAGCATTCCTTCATTGATCATTAATCATTAATATGAACCATTTTATGAATTTTTTTCAGAAAGTGATACCTCGAACTGGTTGGCCAATTGATGTGGGAACTAGCGGTGCACAACCAACGAAAGCAAGCGCAATCCTTCAAACACAACTGAAACAATTAGAAGGACTCAATCAGCAAAATAAGGTTGGAATTTATTGCTTTTTTCCAATTTAGAAATTAATACGAGTTTAGCTTGAATTATTGTTCGTTCATTACTTATTTGTAGTTGCCTATCTAGATTATACGATCAGTTCGATGATTGCCAATTGTTGTAACTGGATAAAATATATGAGACATTTCAAGAAAGGCTTAGTTATGATCTTCTGACCTATGATTTACTATATGCTTTGATTTAATTGTCGTTAATTCAAATAATTCGAATTTTCTAACCGTTAGCTATACTTTTTTAATAATCCATTTATTAGTCTTTTAGCTTTTGGTGATATTTCATCTTATATTTTTGATGCTTCCTGCTCTTGTCTTCTTAACATTTAAGTTGTCATGGATTGCCTGCTAAATATTTTTTTGCATCAATACTTTTTAATCAGTTGTAGATTAGACTGGTTTTAGGATTTGTCCAAGCAATTGGAAGAGTCTGCTGAAAGGTATAAGGTAGCGCAGGCAAAACTGAGCGAGGCTGAAGCGAAATTTCGAGAATTGAAAACAGAAAGTGATACAAAAGGTTCGTATTTTTCGAGAATCTAATAAATATTTCTTTTTCCGGTAATTTTGGTATCATGCTGAATTTTATATTTTAATCTTGAGAAGCCTTATTTTATGACTTATTGTGTGGTGTTTTATTTTCAATTTTTAAAAAAATTTTACAGAGGAGCTACGTTTTCGATTAAATTCGATCACAAGTATGTTAACCAAGAAAGAGCAAGAAGTAGCTCGACTGAGAGAAGAACTTGAAACAGCTAAACAATCGGACGAAGCCTATCAAGGGAAAATAAAACTACTGGAGGCTGCATTGGACACATGTCGTAAAGAAGTCAGCAATCGTCCTGGTTTTTTCGGCTCGGGATTTGTTAAACCCGTCAGGTAATTTTTTCCTCTTTCTTTACGATATTCCGATTTTTATTTGTAACAGTTCCTGTTTGTTTATTGATGTGCTTGCTTAACTCGAGACACTCCATGAACTTTTTCTGCTGAAATTGCGAACGTCGTTTTTCGTCGCTGAATCAGTCATCTTAGTAGAGGTTTCCTAGCACATGTTTCACATGTATCAGTTATTTATTTTATTAGTTATTTTGTAATGTAAATCTAGTTTTTCACCATAGGGCTCAACTTGGATCTAGTAATTGCTTAATTCAAAACAGAGTTATATAATAACTACGACTTTGTTAAATTTTTAAATAATTTGAATCTTTTAGTTCCTCCACATCTGTGATTTCTCAGAGTCAAAGCCCTCCTATTGCTGCGCTCCTCGTTACCAGTGCAGCTGGAATGGATTTTCCTCCTTTGTCCAAAGAAGGTAGAATGTTATATTCACAAGTATGCTTAACTTCGAAAATTTTAGAAGTATTTCATGATACATAGCGTCATTTACCGGAAAGGAATCCGAATAGATTATGGCGAAATGTCATCATTTTTACTTGTTTTAGAATTTTTGTAGATTTATTACGGTAAGGAAACTATTTTTTCCACTTTTGCTATTATTTCACTATGCAAATGATTATATCAAGTTTATTTCAGAAACACCAACTACTTCGCGCTCACCACTTGTTAAACCTGCTGCAACGATAGATGCTACGCAGATTGAGAAATATGAAGATACGAAACAGGAAGTAACAGTAGTTGGAAGCATTGAGGAACAAGAAGCATATCGAAGTACACCTGTGTCAACCACTAGCGAACAAGTATTATCAGTTTTCACATATATGTATATATCCATGTATCAAAATATTAGGATATCTCTCTCTTTAATACATTAGAAAAAATGAAAAAAAAAATTAGTATTCAAGATACCTTTACGGTTTTTACATCACCTGAAATCAAATCACTGCTTTGTTGAATATAATTAGCCATTGACTTCTTCAAGTATCTCTTTAGTCCTTTTGATTCATTCGCTATTTAGGTTGTCACTCAGGCACATATATATTTTTTTAAATTTTAAATTAAGTGAATGTCGAAATATTTTGCAGAGTAACAAAATACTTTGCAGAGTAACACAGTGAGCCAGTCCTCTTCTGGTGATATTATGCAAGTACGATTGCAACAGCATAATGGTTAGTTTGCAAGTTTTCTGATTAAAATGATGTTCAACTTCTTCAATTTTACAATATAGAAAGGACTGCTCCAACAAGGTAGGGCCTGGAAAAGTTTTGTTTCCGCCATGTAATGCATGTAATGCATCAGTTCTTAGAACCATATGATGTTGAATGATGACTTTCAGTCTAAGATTTCATTACATTGGTACAATTTGATAATTATTTGTAAATGATTTACAGAATTTGACGCAATATTCTTTGTAGTTACTTCTGGAAATGGTGATGGAGCGAATATCATCACAAGCAGTGTAGCAAGTGGTGAGGTGCCAATTACAATACAAGGAGTCATGCCGCAGATAGGACCACAGTCGATTTCGATGACCCGCAATGAAAATGAATCGTCAAGAAAGCGAGCATGCATACCGTCAAGGTTGCTCATCGTTTTTATATTATCTCCGAAATTTTCCTCATTTCATTTGTTTCATTTATAATTTTCAGCGATCAAATTGAAACTGGATCGGATGTTTTGGAACCTCGAAAGCGTTATCGAGGAAGTCCTATGGGTCAGGTATGATATTTCTTATTCCTGCGCAAAATTTTATAAATGCTTATTTCCAACTTTTGAAGGTTTGATGTATTGAGAATTTCTATAATGAAGTATTAGAAAAAATGGGAAAGGATGTCAACTATTCTCTAACTTTATATTTAAACAAAAACTAGTTTTCTGAACTTTTAAGGTCTCCACAAGTGGTCGTTTCATGAAGGGAATTGAATCACGAGTTGACATCGAGCAGCATGGTACAGATGAAGCTGAACACGAACAGCAAGAAAGTGGTTAGTTTAGTGGACAAAATGAAACTTTTTTAATATGAGCTATTACTGTTAGTATCAATTAAATGAATGTTATAATTGACATTTAATTATTTTCAACAGTCGAAACAACTACAAGTCCTGAAGGCGATCGATCAGACGGCATGAAAACAAATGAAGCAGAGAAAAATACTAAATCGGCGATTGAAGTCGAGGTTTTTTTTTCTTCCAAATTTTTTAATTTTGATCTTTTATTTTGACTGGTTCAAATATAGTTTAATTACAATTCATTTTCAACGCTTTTTGATATGCTTCACATTGTATAAAATTCATAATCAGCGCTGTATTTTCTTGCTGATTAACCTCAAGAATTCCATTAATTTTGCAGGAAGTGAGTGCGGATATCAGTTACGAAATGGTTGGTGAAGGAGTAGCACAAGAAGAAAAGCATGATGAGGATGAACAAATTGAGGACAATGATCAAAATATTGTAATGGGTGAAGATATTAGACGGGAAGCCTCAGCAGATGAAGATAATCTTAGTGATGAAGAGGTTGGTGGAAAAATTAATTTCATATTATTCGATTTAAATTGACAAAATCTGCTTGATACTTTCTCACTAATAAGAAAATTGATTTTGTTGCAGTTGATTTCAATCTAATGGAAAGATTTGAAGATTTTCTGATATAAGGTTTTTGTTTTTGATATTTATAAGTCTTGTTATTACCTTCAAATTTTTTAGGGTGATGAAATGTTAGAAGAGATGGAGGATGAGGAATTTGATGAAGAGGAGCCGGATGAAGAGGGTGAATTCGAATTGCCTCCTCATTATAGGAGATCTGATTACTGTGCTGCCCGAGTTAGTTATTGTTAAAAGCTTAAAGCATTCAAGATTGGCTGATTTTTCTTGTTTTAAGCCTTGTAGTTTTCTAACTTTCTAATGCTTTTCGAAGCTGTTTCTGTCTCGCGCTCTTTTAAGGCACATCTGTGGGTATGCCACATTGTGCATAAATATGTCACTCTGGAAGTATGAAATTTTGGCATATATATTAGATACGGGGTATTAATATTCTTTGCAGTGATTTTTTTAGATTTACACGATGTTCATATGTCATTAACTTATCACTTTCTACGTGATATACATAAAATTGATCTTATTGTTTTCTGAGTTTAACAAATTTTAAATTTTTACAGGAATCAGGAAATAATGGTGATGAGGATGACGGTGTTATTTTGATCGATGATGATGATGATGGTGAAGTAGAGCATTCACGCTCTCCAGCAGATCTTTCTACGGATGAAGCACATGGTGAGGATCGTAAACGTTCAATTATTGTTGACGGTGATGTGGAAACGAGTACTGCTGAAGCTCGTGAACGGCAAAACATTCAAGGTTCGCTCAATTCGTTTAAAATTTGTGTATTTCTGCGTTTAAATTTACAGTTACTGAAATTGTAGAAATAATCAACCAAATTATTCATTTTCTTTTGTTTGGGCATCTATGCTATTTATTTTTTTGTGTTAAATGATACCTGTCATATATTAGGCGAATCCACTCGACGCATGGAACTCAGATTGGAAGCTGCTGCAGGACAGTCCGGTGCTATCTTGCATATGGATTCATCAACATCACAGGTTTTTAGTGCAGATCATATGGATGAAAGTGATACAAGTCGCTCTGAGTAAGAATTTCTTATTTCAAAATTTGTTAAAATTCGTCCATGGCTTGTACTAAAAACATAGTGAATTGTCTGGTTATCGTACATTGAAGAGCTTTTCATCTTTTAGAGTTTTCGGATGTGAAATCAAAGTCGGAGCCTTAAATTAACTAATCTCTTATTGACTTTCATCGAAGGATATTTGATTTGATCACTTTTACGATCTGAAACTTTTGTAACTTCTATCGATTTTTTCAAACGTCTGTTTTTCCTTATTTTAGACACTGTAATTCGGAGGCTCTTTATTTACCATCTGCAGAACTTGATTTACGACCCCATTCAGTGGATATGGCTTTGCAAGAAGGTGGTGATGGTAAGATGTTGAAATTGAATAAATCTAAATTTTGCGCGAAAAAAATTTAATAGAATTTTAACTGTGTAGAAACAAATAATCCTGTTCATTTAGTTGTTTCCGGTTCAGAATTGCATGTGGTACGTGATTCACCGCCGCTTATCGGTATGTATATTCATGTTCATTTTATATCAGTATGTAGTTTTTTTGGGACCAATATTTTGGCATTAATATTTTTTTGAAATTAATCGATCATTACAATCATTTTATTTACAAAATATAATCTTAAGATATTTTTATTACTAATGTAGAAATTGTTAATTAGCTCTGCTCATATGCTTTCTATAAACTAATATTTATAGAAAACATTGAATCTGATAGTCGTGGCGCATCCAGTACAGTTGCTCCGATAACAGGTACAGACGTTGATAGTGGTGAGAGTGAACATGCACTGATGATTGAAGAAGGTGGGAATGATGTGGCTGAAGAGGAGCAAGTAGACAGGCACGCTACACAGACAGACGATGAAGCAGCATCTTCGGGACCAAGTACATCGGACGCGTCAGCAACGAGACGTATTAGAATACGATACCCTGATATAACGGAACCCACTTCAAGCAGGTAATGCAATTCTTAAGCATGAGGAGGTAAGTTGCTTTGTGGATATTGCAGTACCGTGAGAATTATTTGACGTGATTGCAAACATGTTTAGAAGTCGGACTATCAAGTACAGGAAAATTAGAAGTTTAGTATGACATAGCACCAGCGACTTTTTGTAATTTTGTGGTCGTTTATTCATTTAGTTTCAATTATATGTATTTTTGCGGTAAGCTAAATGATCCAACAATTATTTATTATGTGATTTCTTTGGTGATGAAATGTTTTAGCAGATTCAAGCAACTACTAGGATGTGTCACGAAATAACGTTGACAAAAAATAATGATTTTTAGCAGCGATGCAACTCATCAAACGTCTGTGCAACGTGGGGGACGTGCCACGCTGTCACGTGGACGTGGATATCGTATGTAATGAAACTGGTGTGAACTTAAAATGTGTTTTTTCTCAAAATTAAATTTCTAAGTTATTGATATTTTTCAAACATATATCCATGACTCTTTCTAAAATCCATGTTATTATGTCGCTTATACACAGAAGAATTAATTTCCCACCTCTTTTCTCCAATAAACCTTTTAGTCCAAAATTTGGCTTCCTTTTATTTTTCTAATTCAAAAATTTTTTAAATCAAAGTGGTTGCAGTTTTTTGCATAAGTTTGGTTGTAAATATATGTTTTAAAAAAGCGAAAATGATTTTTGATGATTGCTTAGGGATACTTTCTTATGGATGTATGCCTTTATAAAATTTATTCCCATGAATTTATGAAAGCGAAAAGTGTTTAAAATGCGGGCTTAGTTTTCTATTAACCTGTAAATAAATATGCTCTTACACAATTTCCTTTTTTTTGAATTCCATGAGAATAAGCTGTGCATTTTGCCAGTTCTTTCGTTTGTAGACTGTTGTCCTGACCATTATGTCGTTCAGTTTTATTTTCTGTCAGAAGTAAAATTTATGTTACTTTCGTAGTATTTTATTATTTTATGCTCCGAACAAAGATCAATAATGAACTATTCGTAAGTCTTCCGACGTTTGAAACAACAAGGGATATGAAAGCTTTTTTTACTCAATTTTATTACCCGAGTTCTTGGTCGTGGATATCTTATTCAAAATTATGAACGACTGTCGCAATATCTTTTGCGAATATATTGGATTACCTTTTGCTTAGACTAAACCTGTTATTGATTTAGAACCCTGGAGTAATGCTTGGGATGTAGAGAGTCAGAAGAATTTTACAGAAAAGATTCAGAAGTAGATCGGTGTTGGAGTGTTAGTACGTGATTAATTAATTATAGTGAATGGTCATAGTGGTTAGTTAATCAATTAGGAGGCATATGGTTCTTTTTTTGCAAAAAAAGGGTGTGTGTTTGAAATTCAACCTGATATACATCTAAAATCCGAACTTCTGGGTATCGAAATTCCAATATTCTATTGACCAATATTTTCCAGTCACTTTTAATTAACCACTGTTATGCTGCTTACTAATGAAAAAATCTGACGAAATTTCGTCATTGACCAATCATCGAAATGAATTTTTGGTTTGTTCATGAAAACCTGTTCTCTCAAAAAAGGCAAAATCTATTTTTAATGAAACAATGCGATGGTAACTGATGTGGAAATACAACTTGGCATTAGTATCCTGCAAAATAAAACCGTTGTAAATCATAAGATTTAATAACTCATCAAACTGTAAGAAGTGGATAATCACAATGCTACTGCTTAATAATCTGTTCGCAACAACCGTCTGATATAATTTTGACTTTTTCTCGTATTTTCTTTCCAATAGAGCTATTTGATATGTGTACCAGAAAAAGCAGTATTAGTGGATATTTTATTTCCTAAATAATTATGAAATTCATGATGTTGCGAGGAAGAGAGGAAAGAAAAAAAGAAAAAAAATGAAACTTACAATTCCTCTGAGTGTTACGAAATAGTTTGAAGCTGCTAGCATTTATGAACATTTTGTCAGAAATGACAAGTTATTTACCGATTTCGTACATTTGCGCAGACACGTTGAAAAACACGATAGAAATTAATGTAATAATTCTAATAATTAAAGTAATTATTTTGATGTTTAGCGCATCAAAATCATTTCAGTGGCGGATGCTTTTTTGAGAGGGTTTTGAAATGGCATATAAATTTTTTAATTTTGCAATGTAAACACATTTAATGAATCGAAAAGAAGAAGGTAAAATAACATTTATTCATTGAAAAGTGAATTAAAAAAATTCATTTCTATATTTCTCATAAAAAACCGAAGAAAAGGTTTACTCTTCTTTTTTTGGCTTCTCGCCTCTCTTTTTGCTGGTAAACACCGTAATTATTCATAATTTTTATACGAAATCGGTCCTGAATGTTAAAAATAAAATTCTATTCGGAAATCACTTATTTACCAAGACGAAATTTTTTTCTGGTAAAATTTTTTTCTGCGCATTTTTACTTCTTTGTAGCTAGAATTTTTTATTAATTGTTACCTTTTTTCTTCCTTTCCTTTTCGAAACTATTCTTTTCATAGTATTAAGAAGAAAAATATTAAGAAATAGTTAGAAAAATTTATCCACTTTTTTCCTAATATACTTCTGATGACTCATAAATTACTGACCTATATTTTTATCTTTTCAAAGCACTTATTCTATTTTCTTTTCATTCAACTGCATATTGTGTTAATTAGTGGATGTCGTTCTAAGTGAAATAAGAAAAAAGGATATTAAAGTTATTGGCTCCTTTTTCTCTTCAATAAAGAAACCAACTGGTTAAATTTATTTATTAATTTATCAAAATGAAATAATCAATTGTGGCAATTAAAATAAATTAACGAAAACGAATGTATATTGCTACTGAAATAAGAGTATTTCGGATAGCATATTAAAAATGAAAGACAAACTTATCTTATAACTTCATAAAATATAATTATGAATTAATCATACATGTGTATATGTGAAATGACAGGTTAAAGTGAAAATTTTGAAATAATAAACACTTCAATTCGAAATTTACTGTTTGCAAAAGAATAGAGAGTTGAGAAGTTGAACTGCATAATAGACGCATATTATCCAGGTTGCTTTTCGAATTTTTACGTTTCTTATTCATTTGTTCTCCCATTCCTACTATTACGTTGATTATCTTTTTTCATGCAAACATTAAAAATTCCTTCGGAACACACACACACACACACACACACACACACACACAC
>UPTC01000009.1:0-70000 GCA_900537255.1 Acanthocheilonema viteae | reverse complement strand
CACACACACACACACACACACACACGCACACACGCACATGTACCAATTACCTCTTCTGTTGACTTTTTTCCTGCTTAAAATTCCATCCACCTACTCACTTCTCCTTCCTCCTACCATTTTTTCTGTCACCCCGATGCGTGATTTTTGAGTTTTTCGATTGCGATGAGAATCGCTCCCCCATCTCGTAACCTTTTCCCTCACTCTCCCTTTCATCTTTCTCTTTTCTCCTCCAACCACCCATCCAAACAAATTACCAATTAATATTTATAAACGATAAACAATGTTTTACCAGTAATCAAAGAATTTTTTCAAGTACTCATTGTCAGTGTAAATTTTGTCATAGTCATTGTAATATTAACGAAATATCAAAATCTCATTAAATTTAACATCTTCAGCTATTTTTAGAACTTAAATTTAAAATGACATTTAGTTATTTTGACTTTTGATTTCGTCGTTCTTTCTGAATTCAAAACTTGCATTATAGAATTCTAAAATGGAATGTATTATGGTAATATGAACAGAAGCATACTGATAGAAGAGTTTACTTGTTTTTTTTTTCTTTTTCATGTTACCTTATAATCAATGAATTCATTCTATCATGCATCGTTATTATCATAGAAACGGAATTTAATTCTGAATATCTTATTTACTTGAATTTTTAAAAATTCCGAATTGTTGTTTTTAGTTAAAATTTTTGATGAAAAATAATTACTAAAATGTTAAACAGAACAGACGCGTACAAGCATTTTTTTATATACCTTCTAATATATAAAATTAATTTTTCGTCTTTCACCTCATAACTTTCAAACCTGTCATTTAGTTCGGTTTTTTTGAAATTCATATTCAACAAACCTGTTTCACCGCAATGTATTTTCTTAATTAATTATTTTCATTAAAAATAATCGGAAGATTTTTTTTGTTTTTTTCAACATATCGATTCACACTAATTGCAATAGCAACTGTCATTGCTAGATTATAGCAACTTATCAAACCAGATGTAATGACGCTGCTTAGGCCACATTCCGATCAAATCTCATTCACTAGTCCAAAATAATCCCTTTTCATTTCACATTTAATGAAAATTAGCAGTTTTAAAATTACCTATCCTTATTCTCTCTTTCTCTCTCTTTCTGTTTTTCCCTTTCTCACTCTCTCTTTCTCTTTATTTCTCGTCTATGCTATCGAACAAAAATTAAGTTACACATTTCTATTTTACTTTTTTATTTTTAAATTATCATTAATTATCAATAAGATCAATTGTTGCATTGTTCATGATTTTGCCACTTTTTTAGCCTATTTATCACATGAAATATTGCAGTATATCTTTCGGGAAACATTTGATAAAATCGTTTTCTAAGAAAGAAAGTCAATTAATTTAGAATTTCAATAAGGTCGGTACTGATCAAAGAGAAAAAGAGAGACATGGAAGAAAATATAAAAGACGAGGAAGAAGGAGACGAAGAACTTGGAGAAGCACCACTGGATGGCTACCCGATCGATCTGGAATTCCGTCATGCCTCACATCAACGAACTGAATCTTTCCGTGCATTTTTCCGGCGTTAGTTTTATTCAAATTATCATCGTTATTTTACGATCACTGATCATCTTCGCGTTTCAATCATGTAAAAGTCCAACTTTTTTATCATTTCTTTACCTTCCAAATTTAAAACTTTTCCTATCCCTCTGATTCATCCCTTTAAACTTGAGAGTTTTAAAGTTAGACCTTACATGAACTATAACAAGCAAATCCGGAAATAACCACGATGATGAGAAAAAAATCAAAGTTATTGAAAAAGAAGTAAATAAAAGGGTATTTTAACAGAAGTTTACTTTCATTGTTCATTTTATTCATTCATTTATTCATTTTTCTCCATTCAAATGATAAAACTATTCAAACAAAGAAATAAATGTAAAAAATTGCAAGGAAAGCTTTCGATGAAAAGTTAAAAATCGAAAAAAGAAAAATGAATAAAATAAGGATACATATTAATATTTCCTATTCAACAAATGTCATATCCAAGAATTAATCGACAATATGTTGTTGTGGTGTTACGGAGAGTGTTTGTCATTTTGTTTACTGATTTTTCAAATAAGATTTGATAAAAACACTTCGAGTTTTTTATTTTATCTGCGCTATAAAATAACTTTATTAAAAAAAGGCTACAGTCTGTGTTTTCCTATTTTTGATTTATTCTCTTCCCAAAAATTCTTATCCTTTCAGTTGCTGCTTC
This sequence comes from Acanthocheilonema viteae, assembly GCA_900537255.1. Taxonomy (NCBI): domain Eukaryota; kingdom Metazoa; phylum Nematoda; class Chromadorea; order Rhabditida; family Onchocercidae; genus Acanthocheilonema; species Acanthocheilonema viteae. Next base: position 67,769 of record UPTC01000009.1, on the reverse strand, counting down.
TGGAAAAATTTTATGGGAAGAAGCTGGGAAGGAGGAGGAAATGAGAGAAAAGAAATTTATTCCTTCAGTTTTTACTAAATAAGGTTCCAGCCATTATCAAATAATATGAACATTCGATTAGCTGAATATCGAATTTTTCCCTAATCAGGGCTGTTAGGACATAATTTGGTGAATACTGAAGTAGACCGGAAAAGTAATGTGAAATATGGGCCTGACGTCTTTGATGAGAATGAAATGAATGGAATGGAATTTAATGGTTCACTCCGTGTTTCAAACCAACCGTCATAAACGATAGTATTTCCGAGAGGCAACCAGACATGATAAATATATGTTTATTGACTAGCTCAGAACTTATTTCTTGCAATGTCTAATTTATAGTGGAATGGACTGATTAACCTTTATAATAGTTGATTGAAAACCGCTTGGTTGTTACGAAAAAAAGTTTAAACTAATTTAAAAAATTAAGGACAACTACGAAACGCTGTGCGTTTTTTCCTAGAAGATTGGTTCTTATCTGCTGTTCTTGGCATCGTTACAGCCGCTCTTTCAATTACAATGGATATAAGTATTGAATATATGCAAGAATGTTGGTAATTTAATTCATTTATTTTAATTATGAACAAAGTTGGAATTCAATCATTTTTTTATTCAATGAAGCGATATGTACATTTAATAATGAATCATTAACTAATTAATTTGTTGCCTCAAATTTGAATTTGAAAACACAACAGCGGTTTGTTTAAAAGTTAAAATTTGTGAGCGGCAAAAGAAGATAGGCAAAGAGAAACATACGGTTGAACAAAAGATCGCAACAAAATAACAGTTATAATATTTTCTTTAAACAGGACGAAAGTTGATATTCGATGGAACAAGAAGGAAAAGTTTCTTGAAAATGAAAAATTAAGAAATTTATTCCTTTTCTCGAAAAAAATGCAATAATTTTGACTTTACATATTATAGAAAAATTTTTTATGAATTTTTGTTAATTTATTGCTAACAGTAACAAACTTGCTGAAGTGTTTATTGATAATGTATGAGAATATAAAATAATAATTGAATTAAAATTTGCTATTAGTTTGAATATTATTTATATATTTGTCTTTGCTAAAAAATTATGAATCGAAATTCTCATCATGTAATGAAAAAGGAGCTGAACCATGTAAAATCTGGAAGTAATTCAAAAAAAAAAAATGAACATACTCTCAGGATTACGCACTCTCGTTACAATGAAAGGAATTGACATCATTTTAGACCGTGTGGTACTGTATGAACATGTCATAAAAAATTATCATTATTACGCAGCGCTTATCTCCTGGACAGCTTACATCACTTTGCTGACAGGCGCATCCGCTCTGTTCTGTCAGTGTTTTGCAAAGCAAGCTGTTGGTAAGTAATTATATTTATGATTGAAAATTTTGAGATCTATGACACTTTTTATTGGTAGATTATTTTTGCAAAAATTTATGTCAATTCTTTCTTTAGGATCAGGTATTCCGGAATTAAAAGTTATAATGTGCGGCTTTAAAATGAAAAATTATTTGTCGCTACAGACGATGATCGGAAAAATCTTTGGTTTGACACTTGCGCTTGGTAGTGGACTTCCGGTCGGTAAAGAGGTTCGAGTCCTTTTTTTTGATTTAAATAGCTATTGCATGTTATTTCATTATTTAATATGAGGTTACAAAAGTCTGAAATTTTAAAAATGAGCCAATTTCAAACGGGGAAGTGTTTCCGAAACTCACTTTTCCTATAAAATTTGGAAAATTTGAAGTTTTTCAGGGACCATTTGTACACATAGGAGCGATTGTGGCGTCACTTTTGACGCGCGTTACTTCCATCTGTAGATATCAAGCATTCTTCTCGAGTGAAGGCCGTGAAATGCAAATGCTTTCATCGGGATGTGCGGTTGGTATCGCTTGCACATTTTCAGCACCTGCCGGTGGTATACTTTTTATCTACTTTCCTTATCAGCAATAAATAAATATATTCGAAAGATAAAGAAAACACATAAAGAAAATAAATGGTGTAATGTCAAAATTAATTAAATAGACATGAAATTGAAATTATTATTAAGCCAAAAATTCGAGCAAATTAAATTAGGTTGTATTTAAAGTTGAAAATATTACATTGTATCGGAAACAATTATCGGAAATATCGGAAATATCAGAAATCTATAACAATTCGATATTTGTTAAAAGTTTCATTCAATTCATCAAATTTTGTAGTGGAATATTTTTGCAGCGGTACTGTACGGTATCGAATCGACATCAAGATTTTTTGCTGTCCGAAATTATTGGCGAGCCTTTTTTGCAACGACATGCAGCGCACTTATTTTTCGTTTTGCTAATGCTGCTGTTCTACCTCCAGAAAATGGTTTGAGTTTTCATCCGATTTTATATAATTTTCAGTCTTTTCAGATCAGAAAATTCAATTACATGACAATGAATTTTAAAAAATTTGAAAATTTTTATAGTTTACTTTACACCTAATTTTTTTAGAAAAACTTAACAAATAAAATATAATATACAAAGAATGTAGTTCATATTCAGATATATTTTTTCTCAATACGTGCTCTGCTTTTTTATAAATACTATTTCATTCCTTCCCAATTGGCAGTGGAACTTTTATGTGAACAAAATCATGTAAAGTCTCAAAAATAGGTCACAAAATCTTATTTTCGAAAGTTCGAAGTTCAAATTTTGGAACCTAATTTTGTAGCTTTGCTCGAGTTTCAATTAACATTTCCAGTACTACAATACTTACTTCTTTTTGATTAAAATTTCTCACTGTTCATATTTCAGCAGGTACTCTAACAGCATATTATCAAACTTACTTCCCAAGTTCAGTATTTGTTGTCGAAGAATTGCCGGTATTCGCTCTTATTGGGTATACGTTCATTTTTGCAGTGATTAAATTTTAAAAACTGAGCGAAAGATTCAAATTTCTACCAAAAACATGAATTTTTATATTTTTATCTAAATTATTTCTCGTTTGGATATCATTAAAAATTGCTTCGTTTTTATGATACTTTTCTAATCAATTTGGTATTATCCAAATTAGTAGTGTGTTAACGTTTTAACAAAAATTTTGCATCAATTTTTACTTCTTTCACATCTTTCATTATTACTTCTTATTTTCAGAGTATTGTCGGGTTTGTTGGGTGCATTGTTCGTATTCATACATGGACGAATTGCTATATTCAGGGAGAATAATCGCTTATATCTACGTATTTTTGGGAAAAAGTATGATGGTTTATAAATTATTTTAAGCATCTCATTAATTTCATTTTGTTTTTAAATAATTCGTTCCAAGAAATTTTGAATTTCCTGCTATTTCTAGTCCACTATTTTTTACACTCTTCATGGCTGCTGTCGTTGGTATACTTACATGTCCGGATGGCACCGGAAGATATTTTGCTGGAAAAGTAAGCATAATTAATTAACGTTATTACCTACGTAATATCTTCATCATTGATTCACTTAGTTTCACTGCACATCTTATCAAATATTATCGTTATCATTTTATGGTATATAAATAAGAAATTGCTATACTTTATTAATAACTGCGACCAATTAAAAGCATTGTTCCAAATAACTTCATTTCATACATTTAAAATTTGTTTAAAAATTTTTAATATATTAATTTTGTTCAAAATTTTTTCTTTTTTTTAGTTTACATTTCGTAAAACATTAGCAGATTTCATTGCAAATTGCACATTTACGTTATCAAATATAACAGAAGAAGGTTGTTCCAAGGAACAATTAGAGCATTGGACTGGAATAAATCATGAATTTAATATTTTAAGCAATTTGGCAATTTATTTTTGTATTTATGTAAGTTTTTCTTTTAATTATCATGCGACAAATGAATTTATAGTAGTGTTTTTTAAATGAAAAAGAAAGCAACAATATAACTGAAGCTTCGTTTCTAACAATGAAAAAATAGTATTTTGCAAAAATTAAAAAAGAGTAAATGAATAATAATAACTGGCAGTTAAAATCATTTCATCATATGTTTTTTTCTCTTTTATCGCTTATTTTTACTTGTAAATATATTTTTTCCATATTTCTGTAATTATTTGCATAACAGCAATAAGGAATAGAAACGAAATTAAGATTATTTGCTTCACTCTAATGATTTAATGATTTATATGTTGGAGACTCAAAATGTCGCATTATCTCTGAATTTTTCTTGCTTTACCAGTTTTATTTTCAAGAAAAAAAGAAAAAAGGCAAACAAACTCTAATTCTAATTTTTCAATGGAGTTTTCAAAATGAAATTTTTCAGATAAGAAAGATTTTACAAAAAACATAGAAATATGTGTGAAAATTAAAATTTGTAATAATTATTGGCGATAATTTGCAAACAATAAGTTAATAGATTGGCTGTAAGCTGTTTAGCAATTCAGTTTATCCTCGTTGCAATATGCATATCGTTGGCGGTACCAGCCGGTATCTTTGTACCTTCCTTCGTTATTGGTGCATGTGGTGGTCGTTTGGTTGGTGAAATAATGGCATTGTTATATCCTCAAGGACTTCGAGGTTCTGATGGTCCACAAATTTTTCCCGGACTTTATGCTGTTGTCGGTTCGCTTTCCTCTTTCAATGATAAAATAATTCTTTAGTATTTATTTGTTCATGTTTTTGCGTTCTTTTTTTCTCATTCTTTGTTTAAGTATATATTAACGAAAAAGTTGATTTGACTTTTATTGTAATTTAATTTTGGAACTAAATAAATAATACTATGATAAGCACAATGTATCATTAATAAATAATTACACCTATTCTACTCTTACTAATAAGTAAATGACACATCGAAATTCATGGAGAATTGAGAGAAAATAGTATTTTTTTTGCAGTTCACTAAAATTAGTGATAGAATTTTGCTTATTTTAGGAGCAGCAGCTTATACAGGATCGGTGACACATTCACTTTCAATTGCGGTTATTGTATGCGAAACGACAGGTCAACTTTCACCTTTACTACCAGTACTGGTCTGTTATCTATTTTGTATCGCGAATTTAGAATTTCATTAATTTTTCTAATCATTAATCTAATCGCTTACCTTTCTAATCTTTTAATTCTTTTAAATTTTAATTCAAAGTTGTTAGTAATGATGGCCTGCAGATTTTTTGCGTGTTTAACTGGTATGTTTATCATTACCATATAAACTTATGAAATTTTTAAAAAAATAATGATGTCTAGTTTATTTATTCACTTATTCATCATGTTAGAAAATAGTTTTAAAAAATTCAATTTAATCAGGCTTCTTTTTTGTTGTATTTTTAAAGGAAGGAAATGTTTTCTTTTTTTCAGATTGCTTTAATGATTGGTAATGCAATAAGTAGTTTTCTACAACCATCAATTTATGAGAGCATAATTAAAATCAAAAATTTGCCACACTTAGCTGACTTACCTCCTTCTCGGATTAGGTAATTGCTCAAAAGACATAATTTATTGTAACAGCTGTAAGTTGCTCTCCTCAATCTTAACATAAATGATCAAAAGGAGAAGGGATTATAATGATGTTTATAAGTCGTTTTAAATAATCATATATTGATATACTTCATCGGGAACGTTTGAAGAATCAGACTGGATTTGAAGGAAAGGAACAGAGGTGGGAGGAGTTTCATTTTGAAATAAGAAAATGTTAGGTGGTAATATTAAGCTGTCAAGCGATGTTAGGCACAGTTTGGTCTTTTTGGAATTTTAAATTAAAATTTGCATTTAAGTTTCACTTTTTAGCGTTCATAAGCTAAAAGTTGAAAATGTGATGATCCATAATGTGTTGTGTATAACAAAATCTACAACGTATGGTGAACTCAGAGAACTTTTGTTAGCAACACCTCATTTGCGATCGTATCCGCTTGTCACTGATTCCAGTTAGTTCTTATCAGTAAATTAATTACCTTTACTGTGTTTAACTTTCATATGAGATTCACGTTATCCAATCATTTTCTTCACAAATCCTATTAAAGTCTTGCAAAAATTCTGTAATATTTATTGCGTTAAGTATTTATTTTGACTAAAATGTATTCTCCAAGTTGAAAAAGAGTTTGAAATGTTGTACAACTTCAGGAACGAAAATTTTGCTTGGTTCAGTAGCACGGAAATATTTGAATTATTTATTGTACGAAAAGCTAGGTCCAGACTCAATGACTGATCGAAAGCGGATTAACACTACCTCTGATTTATTACTTCATATACGACGGAATTCGCCACTAAGTACTAATAACTTATTAACAAACCGGAATATTAGTGGTAATACGCTACTTGCTAATAGTCCATTGCATGAGGATCACGATGGAGGTAATTATAATAATTGATAAAAAAGATTGAAAAGTTAGGCTGCAAATAGGTGACAAATAATCAAATGTCATCGGTGATCATTTTCGTTCATTTTGATAGTGAAAAGAACTAACAATTGCTTTCTTTTTATTGTTTCCAATAACTAAAGGAAGCAAATCAAACATTTTGAAGAATTTTAAATTTATATTTTATTTCATTTTACAGAGAGTCCATTAGCACCATTACTTCAACGTCATGCAGATATTGAGCATCATGTGAGCTTCGTTACCTATTCATTGCCTTTTAATTCAAATTAATTATGAGCTCGACGAAATGATTTGAAAATTTAACGTGAAACGAAGAGTTATAGGACTTGATTTGAAATAATTTATAATGAGTTAAAAAAGGAATAATTGAAGAAGCAATTAATGGTGAGTCATATTTTAGAAGTTATTCTCAAAAAATCACATACTGCATCTCAATTCATTATATTTAAGGTAAAATGTTCGGATATGATTTCATCAGTGAAATAATCACCGTGCTTTGATTGTCCCCTCAAATGAATGGCTAATTTGAAATTGGTATAGGAAAGAAGAATGAATTGATAGAAATGAGTTAAATTCTGATGAAATTAAGAGAAAAAAGAAGACATGAAAAGTGCTATAAATGATTTATAAAACTCTAAGATTGTATGACCAGAAGCCAGTTGAAAAATTGACAGTTTTCATCAACTCTGAAATTGTCATCGATATTTTCTTGTTATAGTGCTGTAGCATGAATACTGAAATTATGCTAGCATAATTCATCAAAATTGCAAAATTTAGGTAACAAATTTGAATGTGTGCCAGCGTGCATACATTTTACAACATCCTATCAATTTGGATGAAATTGCCATCGATCCGGCACCATTTCAACTTGTTCTCGGTACATCACTCTATCGAGTAAGTACACCAGTGAATATACTTTAGCTTTCTAATTTTTTGATTGATCAGGTATCAAACAGTCAAATATTTTGCTTACTGATGACTTTTCTAAATTTTGCCTTTTATAGCAATATAATAAAATAGCTGTTAATTTTGACAATAAATCAATGAAATTTGGATTTATTTAAAAAAGAACATTAAAAATGATAAAAGTAAAAATTAGGAAAAAGTTAAGCTATTGATATAAATTTTAATCGTTGATGATTTAACACATCATAAGAACCAATTTCAATTTCAAATCACTAATGTTATGATGGTGATGATGATAATTATTTGCTGACAATGATAAGGTTTAATTTTTCAGGTGCATACATTGTTTTCGTTACTCGGTCTTAATCATGCCTATATCACAAATCGAGGAAAGCTTATGGGTGTAATTTCGATTAAAGAGGTTTTTTATCTTGTCATTTCTTGCCAGTTTTGAAAAAAAAAATTAAGAATTTTTGAAGTTTTTCAAAAAAGGACAACTTTTTATATGATTCTTCCATTCAAAAAGAAGAAATTTACAAAGTTAAAACAAAATGAATATTTATTTCTACAAACTTACTTTTAAATACTAGCAAATTCTTTCTTTTGTTTCTCATTTTCAGCTCCGTAATGCTCTTGCAAATATATATAGTCGTGGCGCTATTCCAACTTATTCAGTACGTAAAAGTACCGTGACCATGCCAAATAGATTGTTACTGGATAATGAAATTGGACAACGGCTGGCAACAGTTGCTACCCAAACACTGTTGGAAGATCAGGTTGTACACGGTGTAGATTCCGATGTTGAAACATCGGATAATAATGACATTACTGACTGTAAAACTTCATCGTAATCTATTCCATTAATTAATAAAAGAAAGGAAAGAAAAAGTCTGAGTTATCGGTTACTGCTAGAGAAATTATAAAATGAGTTAAGGCATACTTAAAATGAGGAAATAATAGAATTTACAACTGATGGCATATGTTAACGTTGGATGAAATATAATAAAAGCAAATATTCGATTAGCTACAAAACAGCTGGCTAAATTCATGCAAAAAGGTACCATTACTGTTAATGTGTTATTATTGTGTTTTTATTTTCAATGTCTTGCCTTAAAAAATTCCGTACCTCAAATTTTACCTCCTCAAAGAGATCCCATGTATTAAAATTATTGATGATTACATTACCATGCGCAAAATGCAACATCAACATAATGAAATTTTAAGATGGTAGTAAGTTCTAACAACTGCACATGAATTTTCATCGTGATTCTAAAATTTACATCTCCAAAACGTATTTAAATTTCTCAATCACTTTATTGAAAAATAACTTTTCATTCTTAAGTTTAAATAAATTGCTGAAGGATGTGGATATCCCAATTTTTGGAGTGGATAAATATATAAAATTTAAATCTTAATTGCCTTACTTTGCACTGCTTTGCATTTTGTTTAATTGTTTTAAAAGAAATCTACCATCGACTTCATTTGTTAAAACATTAAAAATTTGCAATCGTTTTATTTGTATAGTTATTTACATCACAAATAAAGCATTCAATGCCTCTATTGACACATAATAATAATTCTTAACACAAAAAATGAGAATTTTATTTGTTAGTGATCCCTAAAATGTAAAATTATCATGTTATAAATGAATGATTAGTATTATTTGGGAGATAAGATTTTATCGATCTGTTTATGGTATGAGTCATATATCATTTATTTATTCATGAAACGAAAAATATTAACGAAATTTCTGACAATTTCATGTGTAGTGCAGTTTTTATTGTTATAATTATAAATTTTGAAATAAAAAAATCAACACTGGTTAAAAAACGCCTGATTAAATTGCAAAATAGTTAAATTCCAAAACTAATTTGAATTTTTTTCAGAAATAATCCAATTAAAAGGTAAGCTAATTTCGATTAAGAACTATATCATTAGTATCGAATGCTATATGTTTCAAATTCTAATATATTAATAAAATGTTGCTGTAGAAATTTAATGAAAGATTAGCAAAGACAAAATTATTCAATGCTACAAATCCTTTCCACCCGAAAAATGAGTGTATTTATTTACAGAAGCGAAAGTAAGTCCAACAATATAAAAATATTTCGTATATATTTTTCCAATCGATATTTATTATAATTGAGCAGTACTCGCTAAAGAATGCTTTCATTGATTAGTTTGACAAAATAATCCGTAAATAATTATTTTACTGAAATTAATCAAAAAAGCCAAAGAAATAATAAGCAACTAATCACATTATAATAAGAAAATCGACCATTGGGTCGATGAAATAAAATGGAAATGAAAAATTGGAAAAGGTTCTTATTATAACTGGTAATAATTGAATATATAATATCAACTTGTCGCAATCCGGTAATGTATAACAAGTGATATTGATTTGGACGCAGCAAATTAAAATAGATACAAAATAAATTACTTCATTAATTCTTTCATCAGTCGTACTTAACATAAAAAGTCTTACAATTAATTTGCATTTTATTAGATAAGCGACCGAATAGGTTGCTGACGGATTGTGTAAACATTATGTTTTGTCAAAAAGAAAAAAAAATGATGATAAAAACCGAATGTCTTTGCTTATAAAATGAATTACCGCAAACCAATTATCGTTATCCACGTCACTGATAGCATTCCAACATACGATAATAATATTTGGATAATAGAAAATATAACTATAATTTCCGAATACAAATTAAGCTTATACAAATAAAAATCAGTTAGAAAAAGCAAATTGTTAATCTAATAAAAAAACTTAACGAGGAACAGAAACGCCAATTACCGGAAAATTAACAGTAATGCGTTCAATGCCAGAAATACAGTATTTTCGTATAAATTGAACCACAGTAATCTATTGAATAATTGGAGTGATCAATGTTTAAATAAATATTGAATTCAAAATATGACATTAATTTCTTGTGCTATGAAGTTTATTTGAAAGATTTGAGAATATTTGTTTCATAATCCATTTTGCTACTTGTAATTACCATATTATACGATAAAATAATATTATTAAGGCTTACTTAATAATCTCGAAGAATCACGATCAAAGTTTTTTCTCGTACTATCTTATGATCGCAAGTAAAATTTTTCTTGAAATTATCAGTGAAGAAAGAGAAAAAAATTAACTTTGATACACAAAATAGAAGTGCAACAATAATTAAAAATACTAAAAAATGGGCGACAGGAATAACTATTATTCCACTTTTTTTTATTAATGATTGCTTACCATCTAATTTCAACTGCACATTAAAATGTAGCGAAATGAAATATAGAAAGAAGATTATTGATAAATACAGTGAAAAAGTTAGCTAATATTTACAAATAGTACAATGTTTTATTAGATTTTTTATTTTATAATCGATTTTCTTAAATGAAAAAAAAATTTTTCTATTAACTTTAGAACTATAGCCTAAAAATCGATAAATAAGATAAATATGTTACTTGATATGTCAGAAAAAAATTTTTAGAACCAACAGATGGAAAGTAAGGAAAAATCGACGAATATTTTGCAAAACATTATTTCATCAAATGTTTTCAGTACGTCCAATTGGAAATATTATTACTTTTACCCATATTTCTCCACCAAAACTTTAAGTTCTGCAAAAAACTGGAATTTCTAACAATTATCTTTAATGTGCGTAATCAATTTTAATTGTAAAAAATGAAATTTCTGAAAAATTGATTCCAATTCAATGATCAATTTCAATTTGTAGAAAATTAAAATATTTAATAATTGTACAAGAATAAGAAAAACTCATTTCGTTACACAGACTTCCATCAATCTGATTTTACGTATGTTTTCTTAAAGCAAATTTGTGACCTGATAAAAATATGATTCCTATTTTACATTATCGATAGCTTAAATTAACTGAATATAATCAATCATTACTATGCAGTTGCATTTTCCTAATTACCGCGAAACTTTCACATTTATGTCTTGTCACATTGTCTCTTGCCATTTGCTCTTAACAATCTTATTTCGTGACCCCAATAAAGGATAACATATACATAAGTTCATTATATTCTGTCAAACACTAAAATTTAATTTAAAATATGAAAGTAAACTTCTAGTTTCAATTCATGAAAGTTCAATAAAGTATTTAGTAAAAAAAAATTTCGGTTTCTAATCAAAACAAAAGGAAAGAATCACAACTCTTTCAACACGTTATTGACCATAATCATATGATCAATTTCAACTCTGATCGCATCTCATATGATTAATTGTTACATTGTTCATTACTGATAGAGAGTAATAAATAAACACCGGAAACAAGAGGGCATCACTTTCAGCAAATAACATTTATTAGGTAGCAATAAATAAGTACCGGAAATAAGAAGGCATTACTTTCACGCAAAACATTTATTAGGTGGGGAAATAGTAATATAACAGTACGAGTGCATCATAAGTTTATGCAATATGTCGAGTACTATTGACTACAACAAAATCTATTATTTTCAAAAGTATTCACTCAACAAAATTGGCTATAAGAAAAAATACAAAAAACTATGCTTTCGTATCATCCTGCAATGAATCAAAAAGATTGAACAAGTATATTCATTATAGCCAAATTTAGAAAAGCTTGAAAATATATGAATCTTCAAAATTAATTCTTAAAGTAATTCAAGAAAAAGTTCAAGAAATACGAAAAAAAAACAAAAATAGAGCACGAAAGGAAAACATAAAAGTAATGAATGACTAAGAAGAACATTGGGATAGTGGAATTTCTAAAAAGTAAAAGAATGAAGTATGCTCTAAGAAGTTGAGCTCGAGAATGGATAGTCTTGTTCTTTCCAACTGTGTCAGTATCGACCGAGCAACTTACGCCACCAAAAACGCCACGCAAGAAGATCGTATCCATGTTGAAGTTGTGTATTTAGTAAATTATAGTTGCTCTTATGAAGCGTTTTCACTAAGTGATCCAACGTTGCACCGCTTGCCATAAGCGCCAGTCGTAGGTTTGGTTGGATGCTTTCACGATATTGTCTGCTTTTTAGAAGTTCTTCCTCTGCTATCTTTAAATTCAAAAAGTTAAAAATACCCACAAAATGAGACCAACTAAATGGGTCATGAGAGAGAAAATGGATTAATCAGTTAATTAAACAACTTGGCAGAGTAATAAAGGATCACCCATTCCTTAGAAAAGTTATCAACAAATGGCAATGAACTGAATAATCAGGATTCTTATTTGTAGTATTTCTAATCTTGAACTTATCTTGAAGAAGATTACATGAGGGATTATACTGCTTTCTTACAATGATACATTAAAAGACTAATTCACGAAATAAAATAAAATTTCAAGAAACTAACATTAGTAAGCTCCTTGACTAAATCACGCAATGCATTCTGCTTTTTATTCCCGAATACGTCATCTGCACTTAACTGATATTTCTCCATTAGATCATTCGGAAGTAGGAAGATCCCTCTTGCCAGTAATGGCATTATCGATCTGTATAAATTCAATAAAAATTTTGAAAAATCTGGAAGTTTCTATAAAAAATTAAAATTAAAATTTGAAGTTGAAATAAAATTTAAATCGAAATTCTGCGCTAAAAATATGTACCTGATTAAAGTAATAACTGAAACAGCATGTGACATTGATTCCACTGCTTGGATTGTTTCTTCAGAAAGCAGTATCGCATTAGCCTCATGAGAGCCGGAAAGCAAATGCATTATCAGTTGAGTTACGGAGCCTGTAGTTTCGATGCCATATTTCTTGACATCGTTAAGAGAATCAAATGGACGATCGCCCAACGTTCTTTGCCTTGCAGTAATCAAATTTCGCAGTAAATGTTCATCAAAACGATGTCCAAAGAGACTTAAAGCTACTGCAACTGGTTGTCTGAAACTTGTTTGATCATCGGATATAATTATCAGAAAAATTAAACTCTGAAAATACACATTTGGATTTGAAGCTTAAAAAAAGACAAACTACCGAGGCAATGGTCCGTTCGCTTGACCATATAAAATATCTAATGTATCCTTCCAGAACTGCAAACGATATATTCCGGAAAGTCCTGAGTTACGAACAACTTGGTTTCGAATAACAGCTAATTCAACATTAAAAGCCAGCAGCTGCAAATAGACTTCAGAACTATATGTTCATAACGCGCACTATAAGAATTCCTTTAATTCCATTAAACCATTGAAAGAGAAAGGCAGAAGCAAAAGATTTACAGTAAACAAAGCGGGTTGGATTTCCGACGGCATCACCAATCCGGCAACATAATTTGTATAGTCTCGCTCACGAGTCAATTGTAAACATTGATGAAGGGATTCGCTTATTACCTAAAAGCACAAAATGACGTTTTAACTAGACAATTATGATCAATATTCCTTTTCTTTTTCAGGCATTATAAAGAATACTGAAACACCTTAAAAATGTTGCAACACTGACTGCATAAATAAAGAACCATTTGAATCAAGTACTGCGAAAAGCAACTATAGTGCTGCAAATTAAATTAATACCGAAGTAAAAAAAATATCGTAATTAATTTATAATTCTGGGGCAACAGAAATGATAACAGGTAATTCATCATTGTTTCCATACTTAATAACATTTATTGTTGTGAACAGATTTTTCTCAGGATTGCAAAGAAATTTAGAGTAACCCTTTAACCAATAAAGATTCATTACCTTTTTGGAAAGAGGTCTTAATTGCGGAGTTCGTTGCGATGATCCTTCTTTTCCCATTGAAGACTTTGTAGGCATATCATTCCCGATACACTTAGAGATAACGGCCGCAAATGACGCCGCTTTTCGTTCGTATGAAGTAATTATTATCTAAATTACGATCCATAAGACATGATTCAGGAAATAATCAAAAATGTGATTTCGGCATTAAAATTTTATAATCTTAGAAAATCTCCCTTTTTTGATTTAAGAAATCAAGAAATCTACTAACATACATAATAAGGCATAAAAGGCATAGAAGAGAATAATGTCGAATATTTAATGATCAACTGTCGCGATGAAAAAATTCTCCATCTCCGATTGTCGATAATGACGGATCCTATAAGTTGAAAGTTAAACAAATATGGCAAAAAAAATTATGAGTAAAATAATAAAATTGAGATTTTTCTGTTTAGATCTTATTTGTTGTAAGGATGCAGAAAGCAGTGTACTAAGAATTAGCCTATTCTTTCTTTTCTGATATTTTAGCTTACTAGTTAACACCATTGAATACCAATCATTAAATGTTGTCACAAGAAAACTAAACAAAGTATCTTAACATATTCAGTAAAGTAACTTTAAAAATGCAGACACATTTTTAGTAACTTTAAAAATATAAAAAAAGTGTTATTTAAAATATAAGGATTCGGAATACTTTACAAAAGCTGAGGAAAAACAAAAGACAAGTGAAAATTCTGTTAAAGCCTATATTAGCCGTTAACTGCTTACATCAGCTTCCTATGTCTTCTTCCAGATTTCTAATATAAGCGCTTCTCATTGTTCTTAGTCCCATTTATTAAATTTGAATATAAAACTTTGAAAAACACAACTGAAATTGAAAACCAAACTTTTAAGTCGAAAGAAATGATGTTTTAACTTCTAAAAAATAACCAGTGAAGAATCGCAGTATTGTTGGGATGAGTCGCTGTATGATGGTGAAAGAGTTTTTGCACGATGGTCGAATGTATAAAATGATGGGCAGTTTCCAACTGTATCCCATGATTTTGCACGATTCTAAAACCACTCAGCATTAACAACTTCGAAAAAAAGTATTAGGCATTTATCATTTAATTCCACATATCACAAAATTGATTAAAAATAAATTTAATCATCTTATTTAAATTTTTTAGCAATTTCGAAATTTTAGTTTTGACAACCTGCTTATTCCAAATCATCAACGGTGTAATCATGCTATATGGCCTACTAATGCGGCTACTAATAGTGAATATAGTGCCTTTACTCTTTTTTATATCCAAAGCGCAAAACGAAATATTTAAAAATTTTGAAAGAAAAAATATTATTAAAAGAACTAATGTATGTAAGTTGCCGAGAGTAGCAATGGCAAACCTGCAAATCAGAACGGATTGGTTGAAATTCTCCGGCAATACAAGTGGCACTATAAACGAATGCAATTAAGCTTACAATTGTTTGTACTGCAATATCAAGAGGTAATCGCGTGAACGGTTGTTCCGTTAATCGTAAATAAAATCGATGCTGCAAAAACTTTCATAAATATTACAATCAATCTTAATCCAGGAACTTTAAGAAATATGACATCAAAATTTCTTATACTTAGTTTTGTAACAACGTTGCTAAAAAATAAAAAGTATAATGCTAGCAATAATCCACACCACTGGTCTAATGGTATAGATAGATACACTGTAGCCATTCACGATTTCTTGAAAGATTTCATAGCACTAACCGTTAATCTATTCCAGTTAAATTATTCATTAGTTAATGACCGTTAGCTTGAAACATTACTAAGAATTAGAAAATGTTAATAGCAAACAAACCGATACTTATTTGGAAAAACTAGAGTGACATTTAATCCTTAATATTAATGCTAATCACAATCAGAAAAAACTGTCACTTTAAAAATAATAATTAACTTCACATAGTATTGTCCCTTGAAACCGCAAGTTTATCTGATAATGCCTATTTGAATTTATGGTCACTACACTAAAAACATTAGAAGAGGAATAATGCTGAAATCTACTGATTTTTAGATCGAGATTTCACCCATAATCTAATTCAGTAAGATCAATGTGACTACTAAATTAGCAGCGTTGCAAAACATCGTTTGACGATGACTGTACTTCATTGCTTCCACGTGCAAATTTCCATTTTGCTTTTCAATATCAAGCGCCTTGATAAATTTCTTATGTGTATTTCTCATGCATGTATGAATACCAGTAAGGTAGTTGGAAGAACTATTATTCTCTTGCGATGAAACTTGCAAAAGCCATAAAAGCTACTTATAAAATGACAAATTTCATGAATGTTTCAACACAACTGTACATAGCTTCAAGCGATTTCAAAACTGCCTTTGAATAATATAAAAGCTACAAACCTGTGCAGCTGAATAGGCACAATGTAAAAGCGAGATAAGACCAGCTAGACAGACTCCTCGAAATATTGCTAAATTCGTTGGATTCATCGAACTAATTACCCTTTTGCCTTTTACACTTCTCCTTGAATGCAGTTTATTTTTCCATCAGTTCTGATTGCGAAAAAAATTAAATTCTTGAGTTTTACGAAATTATTTTGCCACTGAAAAAATAAAAGTACTGATTAAACTCATTCAAGTTGTTTAATAGATATATTAGATTTAATAGCTTAACTCTGACATCATGATCTCTTTTTCTTAAGCGCTATATCACTGCATAAGGCGACATTCTAATTTCTGTGATTTTTTTTTTCAGATTACCTAGCTTACACCCTGGAACAGGTTTTCTAAAACCTGAAACCTGACACATGAAATACTCGCAATATTATCACACTCATATCTAGATTATCGATAAGGTCAAATTTCTTAAACGAATGACCAGTAATACGGTAAAAAATTTTTTGTTACATGTATTTTTCACGGTTCGGAATAACCAATGAACATTAATAAAAAGTCTTAAAAAACAGCTTTTAATGAAAAGTGTTTTGATATCATTAACATGTACGACTTGCAAGAAAACGGAAAATTTAAAAGACATTTTAAATTGAAAGACAAATGAAGCGCAACAAATAAAGAATTGTAAATCTTTAATCTGGCAGGAGGGAAAGAGCCACCATGGAAGAAAAATGACTTCTAAGCAGAGAAAGAAATAAAAATGAAAAGCAATTTGGAATTTCAGTAAAGAGACAAAAGTTGCAAACTCACACCGCGACATGCTTCTGAATTGCTTCATCATTTTTAAATACGAAGGACTGAAAAACTTGGTGGAAGTTTTATAAATTAAAAAAAAAAAACAATAAATAGAACAGGATTTAGAGAAAACAGACCAATACATGATTAAACCTGAGGTCGTACACATGATATTAATAAGTGATTATGAAGAAATTGGAATTGTGAAGGAAGAGACATAATCATAAAACTCAGTCCTGTGTGGAATAGTTAGAGTGATTAATCTTCTGCCTCATAAGATGCGGTTCACCGGTTCTGTGACTGGCCAGTGCGGGTTCACCAAATCTGTAAAATCAAATGATCTTACTTCTGGCTCATATTACTGCGTGGTATCTAAAAAGTTAATACGAGGTTCAATGCATCTAAGTACACCAAGAAGATGCACAGGATTAAGTGTTGAAAAAAATTCTGTTATTCCCAGAGGGGAATGGGTCGTATAATAATATAATAAATCATCCATCAATAATAAAGAAAACACGATCAAAACAACCTTTTTATCAACTTTTCCATAAAAACAACTGCTGTTTTCCTCATATTTTTTTTGAAATTTGCCATCAAAACGCGTTCAATTACCAAATTCAACTTTCCAAATGAGGTCGACACAAAACCACCGCGTTCCACAATCGTTTCTGGCACTCCGTTTTTGAAACCCTTTTGAGGAAAATTTTTAAAAATCCTTTAATTAAACTTATATGTTGGTTGAAATCATTAAATATAAACTACTTTATAAAAATAAAATAAATTCTGTTATTGCAACTGAATAGATTCCAGGAAACATGAGGAATATCATCATAGGAAGAAGCTGAATTTAACATAAATCGAATCCATGTTCAAAAAACTTAGCAGAACAAGGAAAATGAGTATTACAATGAAGCAATTAAAAAATGAACTACAAAAAACGATGAGCTAAATTATCATAATGAAAAAAATACCGATTTGTAAACACAACGTTCATGAATTTTACAAGCAGATAACAGTGTGATATTTCTCGTATAAGTCACTAAAGATCGTTTACTTCGATCGAATATACTTTCCTCAACTGTGGGTACAACCTATAAAGGTTCGTGTAAAGAAAATATCTATGAGTGTATCAAAATTTTGCTTGCATTATTAGATGGTCACGGTTTTGAATTCGAAACCTGTTTCAAAGAAAAATTGTTCTAAAAATCGATTTAAAATCATAAAATTTTGTAGTCAAATGAAAATACTAATTCACCACACCCTGACATTCGTCAAACGCGACATCCATTTTGGAACTGCTTTCAAGAATGTTCCTGTTTGTTTCAGTATCAGTTTTTTCGTCCTGATCTGATCGCCATCTACCTGAAAACTGCAAGAAATATTAGCAATCCCATAAGTGTAACGAAGTCCTGGTCTACATATATAAGCAATGCACATATCTTAAACTTCTCTGTGCATAAATTTCCTGTATATTATTTGCATAAATTTAATTTGATGCGAAAAATACTCCAGCAGTTTATTAAGAGATGAATTAAGGAAAATAATTTAATTAATGGCACTAGGTGATCTACGCACACGTTACCATGTTTAAAACAGATTCGTAAACATATTCGACATACTAAGCGGTAGGACGAGCCGATGGTGCATAAGGAACAGACAAATTAGAAAAACACAATAGCCAGTAAGATCTCCAAAAGTTTTGAATGTCTTTACTAACCGCAACTTCGATGAAATCTTCGCTTATGACATGTTTTGCGCATGCATTCGGATACCGATGCCAGAATACTGTTGCAACTTGTTCGAATGCATATGGCAAATGCTGGAAACAGTTATAGATACGCATTCCCTTAATATCCTGAAATTAATCTTGTATCAGATTACCTAAATTAAAGCAAAAAAATTCCTTCGAAGTCCTTATTACACGAATAAGCTGTATGGTAGTTTCTGGCATTATAATGCTAAGGTTCAATTACTATATAGATCACTCAAATTGTACTTCAGTTCCTCTAATTGAGCACATTTTTTCAATCTTATTAGCCCAACTTCAGCTAGAATTATTCCATCAAAATTGTGGTTTTCCAATCTAATTATTACATTTCCATGTAACGGTACTACATTCAAATCTGGTTCAAAATTTAGCAATTGAATTTCCCCTCTTACTGACAAAGTTGCAATTGTAGCCTGTTGTGGTAAAGCCTCAAGGCCGCTGGCTTATTAGAAATAAATGTATCGTGCGAACTTAATCTTTCTAAAACACAAGGGATATTAAGTCTTTCAAGATAAATGGAGAGACATCTTTACCGAATGAACTACCATGTCTATATTATTCTTAAGCACTTCGAAGCTCAAAAACTCCATTAGATATATTGCAGTTGAGGATATTGCCTAACATTACTTTAACACTTTGCTAGACCATATGGACACACAGATTTTAGGTCCGATAAACAACTAAGATCAAATTCCTAATATTTGAAATAAATAGATAAGTAATGAAAGTCGCTATTTATCAAAATATGTAGTTTCAAATATAAATGATTTCAAATTAATTGTCAACGATAACAAAATTTTGTAGATATCCTTTATTATCTCCTTTCGAAAGGCAATATTCGAAGCATTTGATTAAATCATATAAATAGATAAAATAAAATATGTATATCTGCAGCAAACTGCATAAGCAATGACCGATAAATTAGTCCATTATGAGAGCACAATGGACTGATCAAACAGATTTGAAGTCATTAGGGACAAGGATTGAATACGAGTTCAAAACTCAGTAAAGACAATAACACACATTAAAACCAATGAGATCAAAATAGCTAACCGCAATGAATTTGAATGTTGCATGAAATTCGTAACTGCTTAAAACAGTAATAATAGTAAATATAATGAAGCATAGTGAAAAAGCACTATTAACAAGATTAAAAGAAAGTGAAAGATAAATTAAATAAGAAATGAAATATTTCAAAACTTCGAAAGTTAAATTACACCCATAAATTAGTTGACTAGCAAAAAGCTTCTGGAAGTAACAAATAAGTGAATTTTCTAAATTTAATCCAGGCTAAATATTATATAATCAAACACATAATAAGACTTTATGATAAAATTGGGTTGATAAAGTTAGCATAAGGAAAAACTATCAAAAGAAGAACGTATATTACAGCGATGAATTAAAATGTGACATATAATACTCGTTTGTCACAAAATTATTGATTGTGAAGGCGAAGATATGATTATCTTATCTGATTTTTCGAAGCACTAACCACAAAAGATGCTGCTGAGATATTGCTTACTTATGCATACTGGGAGAAAGCAGTTCACGAACAATGAAGAAAAATCCTAGTAAAGGAGACCTATCTTGATAGCAATGCATTTAAATGTGCTTAGTATGAATATTAATTCAATAAATTCAAGCAAATTTCAAATTCATCAACAAGAAAAAGTACCTGAATTAAATTAATGATAATAACATTACAATCAATTGAGGAAATTAAAAAATGTGTCGCTATTTGATCTCCAATCTTTGCTCATCTTCAATTGGAAATAGTTTTTGTGTAATTATGTCAAGATAAACATATACTAATTGTTTATTTAAACGTGGATATTGTAAGATACGAAAAATGGTCTGCATTCCCTGACAGAATTCCTTATCGCCAATTAATTTAATAAAACAAACTGGTAGCTGTTCCTGCAAGTATTTCAATGTTAGACGTTGCGCCAGCTCCATACGTAGCACCTTTTCCTAAAAAGCAAAATTTAATTATTCAGTAACAGTATCGATTATGAGTTAATGAACAGTGATACATTTCGAAACTTTCTCAACGAAGAAAGTACTTGATGAAAACATGAGATCAAAAAAGAAAGATCAAAAATCCAAACATTTTGTACAATTTATTAATGGAAGGAATCGTCAATTACCTGATCGGTTTCTGTTAAATTTTTAGGACCAAAAATTGATTCTTGGATGAAGCGTAGTATGCGTATGCAATTTACTTCCACAAATATTTTATTCAAAAATCGTCTAAATAGAACAGCTGCCACCGCATCAATAGTATCTCTCATTAAATGTCGAATGGTCATACTGATCCATATTGGCCATCTAACAACACCAAACAACCGATTCAGAATGAAAAGGATGGCATCATAAAAACTGCTGAAAATTTTAAAAAAAGAATTAAATGGAAAATTAAATTCCCAAAATTTAATTGTGATCGAAAACTGAATGATTTAACAATTCCAAGGAAATCAAAATTTAATATTTCTCGCCCAATTAAAATTCATTTGCCACCTTCCTTTTTTTGTTTGGAGATCTTTAGTTTGAAAAACGATATCGTATTCAGTTGTTCGACTTTCAGTTTTTAGCAAACACTGTTTGAGTGTCAAAGTTGATCTGTTGAAGATGTAGCGAAGGAAACTAACCAACTCGTTAAATTATTTGGCTCGTTAATATACTATGCAAAATATGAGATGGGGAAATATAAATGAAAAGGAAATATCAGAACTTGATAATTAAACAGACAAACAGATACCTCGTCCATAATGTACTTTTTGTGAGAGAGAGATCTATCTGAATACTTCGACTATTGCCACCATATATATCACTTTGTAATATCTTCCGTGTTTGACTCGCAATTTCTAGATTAATGGACGATGTAGTGCTAAAATACTGCAACATTCGATATTGATTCTTAGATTAGCATTCCAAAATTATTACATACCGAGCAGCAGAATAATTTTCAAAAATTTTTTTTATTTTAACCAGTTATATGTTCGGGCAAAAATATGTGGCAGAAAAAAAGATGCACAGAAATGTGAACAACTTTAATTGTATTTCTACATAAGTATCCGGGTGTTTTCTGCATAAACTCGTTCCCGTGAAATTTAAAATTGAAATACCACCTCGATTCAGTGAAACTGCTCGAATGAGGAACCAATGTTGTCGCCAGCAGAGATAAAATAAATGGTTTTAAATTCTGACCTCTTTCACGAGCAAATTTACTCGGCACTTTCTTTACCATCTGAAACTCATTGAGATTTCCACATGTCAACTGTTCACTTAGATGAGTAAAAAAAAATGGCAACTTAAAAAAGTAAGTAAAAGAAAATAGGTATACCTTCTAATAGATAAAGTCACTTTATTTTAAACTGTAACTTACGTTCCAGGGATAGAGATCAGAAATTTGTGTTGAATCCTTCAACCTTTGTTCAGTGCTCAGAAAAACAAACAACAAATCTGACTGTTTTAACGCTCGCTGAAAGAACTAAGTTTATTGAAATCATCTGGATATTCTTATGTATATACTACTAAGTCATTCAGCAACCAAGCAATAATTAAAGAAACTATAAAAATACCATGTTAGGTTCTCTATCCAAATATATTATATGTTCAACAACTATTCATTCAAAGCTGAAAAAAATACTGGACCTGTCTTGTGAGTAGCTGAATGAAACGTTCAAAATTTTCACGTCTGGATTCCACATAAACACGACTCTTACAGTTGAAAAAACGACGTGGTGGCAATGATTCCGTTTTAATTGTACTTCCGTGAAACTCTATTAATTTTGATTCCAAAATGTAAAATTCGTTGTAATGTCGAATCACAGACCACTGGAAAGATTGACAGCCTGAACGGTAGATATTCAAAAAGTCAAATGATTTTAACGAAATCTTAAGATAAACACAATTTATAGTTTAATTCCATTTAGCTTAAGAGGAAAAGGACTCACTCTCTGTGGCGCTATAGTGGCTGATAACGATGCTTGCTCGACGTTACCACTTACATCAAATCTTTCAACCGAAATGACATAAACATACATAGTATGACCTGAATATGAATCAATCCATAAAAATACATTAATCTGAATTTCAGATATTAATACATTAGTTTTTCTTCTCAAACATTGACTAAAATATCTAAAAATCCAGAACAGACCCCCAATAGGATCTCGTCGTGGCTCAACATATGGAATTGTTACATTCCATTTGTTCATATCACGTTCCGGATCAAACATCGGTATCTCAAATGAATTACTCGAATTCGTCTGCTGTTCAACAAGCTCTTCATCGGCCTGAAAACCGTTTGCAGAAATAATCGAACTTATTTAATTCAAAAAATTTCTGAGATTAAAATTCCGAGTTCCAAATATCAAATAGGCACCGGAACATATCATATTAGAGATACGCTGATCATCTTCCTCTTCCGTTATCTTCTCTTTCCCACTATTCACGAAAGCTGGAATTCAATACTTTGCAATACATCAATGGAATTTGAAAATGAAAACGTCAATACTTTGCAATACTTTACCTCAAAAGCTGGTATAGTTGTACCATCATTTGATGAGTTCGAACTCAAACTCTGCGTGATATCATCAGCAGGCTCGATCTCATTATTCATCTCACTTAATGCAATATCATTTAAACGATCAAACGATGAATCTATCAATCCAGCTGTTGGTAAGACCATTCGCCAAAAGCGATTCCTAAATTTGGCAACTGTTTGAAAGATATACAAATAATTATACAGAATAACTGATATAGTAAATTCTAGGTATTGTCAAGTGAGCACACTAACTAATTATAAAAAGAGAGATTTCGAGACTGACTGTTCTACAAGAAACCCTAATATATTGTAGGTCCACTCTGATGGATGCAAAAAATTTACAGCAGTCAAGGTAAGAGTTGAAAGACTTCCGAGTTGTATTGCTAAGGATGCTTACTCTGTTGAGTGTTTCAATGGGAACAAATACTACTACATATTGAAATAGATTACTTACCATTTCTTAAAACATATTAATGACTACCAAAAAGCTGTGTTTGATTCCTCCTCCCTCGGTTTCTTTTTATGGAAGAATGAATGATTATGAATGAACAAATTTAAGATTGAGTTATTCAAGTTCGAGCTCCACATGGCTAATTTAAAGATGACTTTGACATTTGCAAGTTGTAGCGTCATTTAAGCAAATGGAATACGTGACGCATTTCTCTAACCATGTACAACAATAACTGTAAGTCAATTAAAAAATTCGGAAATTAAGAAGGTAACATAGAAATGCAATAATGTACAGTAACTGCTGAAAAATTTTATTTACCTGAACTGAGTTAGGGAATAGTTGGGTTCAACAGTTGATATAAGACAGCGAGTTGAATTAGTATGTTCGCCGGATGCAATTAATTCATCGACATCTACAGGTCGAGGACCACACAAATTACCCAAGAAACATTCCGATTGACAAAATGGTATCACATATTCATGCTGCATTCGTTTGTATATAATTTGAAAAGCCTGAAATTCTCAAATTGATAAAATATATCAAAACTCTATAAACTTCAACAATTTCATTCACATATTGAAGCTATATAAAACCTATCATCCATTCTATATTCTTAATAATTTCTTAAAATTTTGATATAGATAATGAAAACTAAACCTTTTCCAGACAGCGATCAAGCAGTTCACAATCACGCTTTTCCATTGCTTTGCTGAAATTAGAGCTAACTTCAATAGGAAGGTTAATCCTGTTCGGAGCACCCTCGTGAATATATTTAATAAAAAGCTCCCAAATGTCGTACTGCAGTTCATTCATAGCAATGTGATCATTCTGCAAATGCGATGCATGATTAACAAACATAATCACATTTTCTAGTGTAAACATTTAAATAACTGATCAAATTAAATACAGTATTTCAAATTCACAAACGTAAAATAATACTTGAACTTTTAATTATTCTTATAAAATTTATGACATACTTATGTACTTCGTTAGAAAAAATCATTTAATCCTGTGATAATAAGATCTAATGAGTATCCATGTATATATGAAAAAAAATCAGGATCAGGATAAACAATTTAACAATAGCTCATCATATTATGACTCTGACAGGTCAACATTTCACATTATTGCATTTTTGAAAAAGTTTATTTCGAACTCCATATTTTAGAAAGAATAATTCAAAAAAGTAGCAACCTGAATATTAAGCATTCTTCCATGCGCATCTCCTGCATGAACTAAAAAATCAAGTTCACTTAAAGGTGCATGGATATCGTTTAAGTATGCTCTGAACATCAACAACTGCCCAGTATCTCGAAGCATATCACTAAGCTTCAGTTGAAGTAATGAGTCAGGAGTGTCGTTTAGAGAATAATCAGTAAGCCCATGTAAGATTTCAACTTGCCTGCTGCTCTAAAAAAAGCACTTTTCACAAAAACAAACTTTACATCAGATCCACTCCGATAAATGCTACTACCATATTTCTGTACTGTCAGCGTCATGAACTCAAAGGATTGTTCTGAACGAAGCTATTTTTAAAGTTAAGGGAAAAAGACAATACATTTTGGTTCATATCGGAAATACCTGAGACATTTGCGAACAGCTGAGAACATCCGAGTCGAAGAGAAATATTAGTACCCGATTGATGGTATCTGGATCAGCTATTAAATCCATAGCAGGTAAAAAAAATGAAAAAACAAAAAGTTCCCGCAAAAAATGGCGACATGCATGACTTGCCCATGGTTGCTAAAATGATTTAAGTAAAAACTGTACAGAGAAATCAACGAAAGTTAACAAATAACCAGTCTAAATAATACTCACATCATTTTTAATCAACAAAATTAACCAATTATTTAATACCATTGTATGCACATGGAAAAATCCCATGAAAAATGTTACACGTTGCACTACATATTAAATTACTTTAAATTTATTTGCTAAAGCAAAATGATAACTCAAAAAGCAACCGATCCTAAAAAACTCGAATTGGATGAAAATAATACCGAATGATTATTAAGGAAGTCACGGAAAGAGGAATCTTTGTCGCTGGAATGACGCACAGTACAGCTTTCATCCATTATAAGCCTAATCAAGCGATCAGCCAACTCGCGCAGATAATCCACTTCATTTTGTCGTGAGCTGAGAGCAAAATGTACATCCGGCATATCTTCCAGAATTTTCGTTTCAACCAACTGAGATGAACATATCTAAACGATATACAATGAGTGACGTCCACAAAGTATCAGCAACTTAAAACGAATTTTTAAATTAAACTGGAAAATTGTGACTAGAAAAATACTACAATGACTTTAAGAATCATAATATTTAAGCAGGAAACCTCTCATAGAAAAACATAGAAAAACGCACGCTTTTTTCAATAACAGCGCTTAAATGTCCAACTCTATCACAATGTATAACTGCCAGCGGTACAACCTCAAACAAGATTATCGAGGAAAGATCAATCTTCCGAAAGCGCAAATACAAAACAGCAACAGCATAGCGAATCTGATACCTAAAATAAATCCTCAGATATTTCAATGTAATACCATCTTAATATTTATAATTCATCGAACGTGTACATCGTAGCGCACAATAACATCAAACTATTTTCTATGTGATATCAAAAAACGGACTGTGCTGAATTACCGGATAGTTTTTATAATTTATGTGTAATGCTAAAACTTGCTAAAACCACCTTATTTCATTGACAAACGCTGCATCACCTCCTATTTTTGCTTTATACCAAGTATTTATATAATTATCAATTAGCTGTTCAATCAATTCTTCAAGCAATTTATTAACTGATTCCGGTATCGTCACACCTGAAATAAGCTTCTTCTTTCTATTTCGAAAACAAAGTTGCATTTTTTGTGTTTTCCGAAAAAAATCAGATACAGTTTCCACTTCCAAACTGGGCGAAAAGAGCTCTTATTTCATACAAATTTCGAATCAATTGAAATTTATTCTGACAAAAATGTCAATATGCACCACAATACACTCTCGTGCAATAATCTTTGACATGTAATTAACAATTTCTACAGTATTGAAAAATGCAAAGTCAGAGAAGCAGGACTGAAAATAATTAAACATTTACTGGCTAACCTTTCCATGGTGAATTACGGACTTGCTTGGAAATATTTTTTACATCCATATTTTCAACAACAGCTTCATTAGCATCCAATTTTTCATCAAGCCAATTTTCGAAAAAATTCCATAAAAGTTCTCCATTAGAACGATTCATCAAAGAATTTGTTAAAAAATAACCAACAAATAGAGCTGAATATTGTACAGCAATCCATAAAACACTGGAAACAAAACTGTGCAAGAGTTTAAAATAAATATAATGCATGTAACATTTATAATATAGCATTTGCAACATAGGTAAAGGGAAAATAAATATGTAAAAAGAAAAATTATAACGTAACAACGACATAAATCCACAACTACTTTTTCTTGTAAAACTAATTAAGAAAATTAAAAGACTCTGTAGGAGGAAAAAAATAATTATTTAAGTAGAAATAATTGATAATATCGCAAAGAAAAAATGATTACACTAAATAAAAGATGACTAAAATGATGCTCGATTAAAATATTGGATATAACTAAACAAATTTAAAAAGAATGATTGTCGCAAATGATGCAAGTAATGCTCACCTAAACAGAAAAGTACGACTCACCATCTAAGAATTGGAATTGAAACTTCCATTACTTCACTAATAAAAACCTTACTTTTTCAGAGACCTAAATATTGAATAAGGTAGTAAAAGGTTCTGGAATTTCATCCATGTGTATTTATAGACAATTTGTATAAAAACATACCTGCAGTTGAAAAAGATCACAGGAAGAATAATGAACATAAAGGTTGAGAGTACTTTAATGTTAGAACTTGTCAGCAAATAAAACCGACAAGTAGTTAATGTATCCATCAAAATAGCATGATATAATATACTGCAAATATGTTGATTTGATAACATTTCAGTGCTAAATGGAAATTGTTTACTCGTCAAAAATCTACTCCAAGTTAAAATGTAATTTAAAAGGTAAGAATAAATCTGAAAGCCAAAAGTTATAACCTATTTCTAAGAAAACTCCACTCGACTGTTTCACACCAATTTTTCGGATATTTTAAGATACCTATTCTATTAGAATAGGTATCGTAAAATATCCGAAAAATTCAAATCTTGGAACACGGAAAACAAGTATAAGCATTTTGCCTCTCAATACTTTCACCGATTCATCCCAGAATTCAGTTAAAAACATTTGTAAAAATCTTGCCATTTATTTTAATTTCTAAAAATAGCCCCTCTCCATCAATAAATTAAAAGCTCCACTAATAAATTAAAAAATTTTATGACACTGAAAACAGAAAATTTTTAAAATCTGCGCATTTGGACACATCTTATGGGATAAAAAATGAACGTTACTCAAAGGTTTTATTAGCAACAAGTAGATAATAAAATATTCGTGCTCAAAAACAATTTGGAATAAGTTAGATCACCGTATTTTCGATAATAGCTTCTAATGGATGAAGCACTAAAAATAAGCGAATATCATCGAAGTGTTTCTCCAACTCAGTAAAACCAACAATTCTAATCGATAAAGTTTTTTGATTATTCTATCAATTAAACAGACTGCCCGCACTTAATATTACAAAAAAAATAATGGAAAAGAAAAAAAGATGAGCAAAGAATCATTAATCTTCCATAATATGATCAATGCAGCAAGAATAAATAAAACAGAAACATAGAAAAAATTAATTACATCAGGAAAACGGTGTAATACTTACAATGTACACTTTTAAATTATTTTAATTCTAGAAAAAATGAAATTCACAGAATGAAAGCTAAAGAAAATCAAGAAAACCGACTAAACCTCGAGTCTATTAAAATTCACACATCATTATAAAGTCGTTTAAAAATATCCTAAGCCTTTTATTGAATTAAAATAAATTTATCGGCTTAGCACTTCCTTTATTGGGGACTTTTCGCTTTCTTTGCTTTCGCGATACATCTGGACCATATAGCACAGGTCGTTTTACTTTGTATGCAGCTGTACCCCCTATACGTGATCCACGAAGTTGTGCGCAAAATGGTAAAAGCGCTGGCTGTCGTAAAAATAAACCGCGTCCTTCAGGGGTATGAGCTTGTAAGCGAACTTCTCCACGTCGAGATGTTACGCACACCCATCCCACAGACGAAAGTACCACATCGCCGCAGCCTTTCCCTGATCCAGGACTTTCTAAGATCATTTCACAGCCTTTAAGCTGAAAAATGAAAATAAATTTTCTATTAGTTCAGAGATCTTTTACTTTGAAATTCAAGATTTCCAAAGCATGACAAATCTGAAGCTAATATAATGTATGTATGTATGTGTGCCTGAACAAGATCCATCAATAAATCAAAATTTACGCTTGGAAACCGCGCTATTCTTTCAGCATTGCCAGCTGGAACAACAAGAAGTGAACTACCCAAATATTTTTCACGAAAAGCCGCCATCTCAGATGTTTTTCTTATGAAAATTGGAAGCTGCTCACTGGCAAACACTGTCAGCTGAAATATCAAAACTTTTTAAACAGCGATCTCAAGTCAGCAATATACAAAGACTTAACTATAAACTTTGCAAATTTATCCATCTCATAAAAAAGAAGTTATATTTCTGAAATTTCACACATTTGCACAAAATTCACCTAAATATAAAAAAAAGCCCTCCAAATGAAAGATAAATCAATAATGAATTTTCTGAAATTTCTTACTAAAATACATGATCGTCTTTCTGGATAATTCTTATTGGAAGTAGGCTTCGTAGTCGGTAAACTAATCACATCGATTTGCGCAACGCCAGCAATGAGAAGAGATTCCTCAGAATGCATAATAAATGTTCGTGGTAAAATCATACTTCGCGGTAAAACAGCAATCAGCTCATCCAAAGTGAATAAATCAAGAATCTGAATAACAACCGTGAATAGTAATCAAAGTACTTCGGGAAATGCATTAGAACATAACAAAATGCTTAAAGGGATTTAAGTAATTTCGGAAGCTTCGAAATTCAAAACTAGATATACTGAATGCGGTAGCTGATGGTAAAAACTTTATGTAAATTACGGATTTTACTTAAAAAGGATCCTGAAGCGAAAATACACAAATGAAGCATATAATTATGGTGTGTGGTCAGAGTCTTTTGGGGAAAGAAGGCTATTAAAAAATTCAAATTAAGTAACCGAGTAGGCAACCAACTACCAAACCACTATACGTTATGAAAAAACTAAAGCAGAACCTGATCTGAATTGACGGTTCCAGGTGTATCAAAACACCATTTTCCTTTCGCAAAAATACATGAATTCGGATCAAAACTAAAGATAAAATCAGTACATTGTAATTTGTTGCGAGAGATATCTGTGTATGGAAGAAAAATCCAAATTCAGCATGTCATCTGATTATTGGTGCTTTAACTAATATTAAATTGTTGAATTTCATTTCCTAAATCGCTCATTACTTTTGATGAAATTAAATGATAAAAAATGCAACTTACACTCGTTTCGGTTTTTCTGTTGCTGCTTCGGAATCGGTAAGTATAGAATGAAAAGGTGGTGGTTGCAATTCTTCTTCACGGTCCTTTAAAATTATGTTTAAAAAAATGGAGTAAAAGGTTCAGTTGCTGAATTGAATTGACCCGAATTCACTGTTCGCTTTAAAATATATCTCAAAATAAGAATAATAAATAACTATGAATGCAAGTTGCATTTCAAAAAACAAAAAAAAAAGAACCTTAAACGAATTTCCAATGGCAGATTGTAACATTGCATACTTTACATCTCCTGACTGCTTATACA
Source organism: Acanthocheilonema viteae (assembly GCA_900537255.1). Taxonomy (NCBI): domain Eukaryota; kingdom Metazoa; phylum Nematoda; class Chromadorea; order Rhabditida; family Onchocercidae; genus Acanthocheilonema; species Acanthocheilonema viteae. Next base: position 37,108 of record UPTC01000009.1, on the reverse strand, counting down.
AATAATACCGTATACGGTCTTCCTTTTTTTGCCAAGCTTGATTTGCTAACAATCTATAACAATAACAGTTTCGATACAAAGCATGCAATATAAATAAAAATTCCATATACACTAAGTAGTTAAAATTGGCACGAACAAAAGTGACTCACAGATGGTCACAATGCAAATAATGTAATCATAATAAAGAGCAAAACTATAAGAATAAGTGAAATTTATTATAGAATAATTGGAAAATATCAGAAAAATGCTGAAAACTAACCGTCGTCGTCTGATTTCCAGTTTATATGGCGAAGGATTCATTACCGGAAATTTTAATAATGAAATGGTGGTACCAGGCCAAGGAGTTGCAGCTGCACGTTCCACTAAGTCTACAGCACGTACTTTACATAGATCGGACTGCAGTAATGCGTTGAAAAGTGTTCTAAAAATACAACAAATTAGTCGAAAAGACTAACTACTGAGAGCAGCGAAAGAGCAATTTTTTAAAAAGTTTTCTATTCCGAATGATAAAATGGTAGAACAATAGATTCGATACTCGTAACCAAAGTCAATATCCAAAATTTATATTAAACTGCGAGTAAATTACAGAAAATTTTCAATCTTAAGTGATGAAATTGAAATACATGAAAATAATTATGAAAACTATCTAGTAAAACCAGCCAGAATCGATAGAAAGAACGTACGACTTTCCTGCATTTGTACATCCAACTAAATACATATCATTGCGCAAAGTGTCTCGAGTTGAAAATCTCAAAAAAATGTTCTGAAATAGTGAAATATTTTATGGTTACATAGAAGAAATCATTATCTTAATTTTACAATAAAAATTTACCATCATCTTATGTAACAACTCGATTTCATTCCCTGTTTTTGCCACATAAAATTGTCAAATTTAAGAAGAAATAGCAAGTTGAGACATTTTTCGCTGTAGATTTTAGGTTAGCATTTTGAAGATTGTACAACTTTTACCTAAAATATTTTACTCAACCAAACAACAATTCTACAAGCAACGATCTTTGCAAAAATGAAAAATCAGAAAATTTATTAAAATACGAACAGTAATAAGATCTTCGATACCATATCCTGTTTTCGCGCTAATAAGCGACGTGTGTAAAATATTGAAATTATCAATAAATCCTACTCTCTTCAATGAACTATGCAAAATTTGTCGGAAGTGATGTAAAAAACCACGGCGTGCATCTGGCGGCAATAAATCAACCTTATTTCCTGCAACAATCATATATAACGTAATGCAAAATAATTTGATCCGATTGGTCAATCATTTAGTAATGTAGGTCTTCAATTCACGAATTTCTTGTGAGATGAATAACTTATCACATAAATAAAATGTCAAATTTAGAATGGAAAAAAAAAGGAAAATGTTAAGACATTTTTCACTATACATTTTTGATTAGATTTTGAAGATTGACAACTTTTAATTGATATTTCACTCAAAGAAATGATAATCCTACAAGCAATAATCCTTGCAAAAATGAAAAATGAAAAAATTTATTAAAATATAAAGAGTAATGAGATCTTCGACATTATATCCTGTTTTCGCATCGGTACAAAGATGTGAGTAACATATTATCAACAAAAATAACTTCATATGAACTTTAAAGCTGATGTGGAAGACAAAAAACAACATACCAACAACAATCATAGGTTTCTGATAACCAATTATCTTTGGCAATTCAGAATAAATGGATCCCGGCAAATCACACATATCGACAACAAGTATTATTAGTGCTTCCTGTTTAAGTTTTAAATGCTTCATCATCGAATGATAATCCACTTCACAAACATTAACATTTAGCTGGAATAAAATGTATGGAAACCACTGTACTACCTATTCTGTTCATGTTTACTCAAATTTAGGCTGGATATTTCAACTAATCTCATAATATTTGGTTGTGACTTACTATTAAAATATGTGGGAATCAACTTTCATTCTTTTTGTTTAAGAAATAGAATTCCAGAAATATGATGCAAACAATGTTGCATGTTACTGTAACAATGTAATAGCCTGAATTTTTATTATAAACATTAACAGAAAGCATTAAGCGAGCCAGTTTACTAAACTATCCATTCAAAAGATAGAATTACTAACCAAAAATTTATGCTTTTTAAGCATATAACACCTGCGGCACAATTGATCATTATACTCATTCAACTTCAAAAAAATTTCTGCAGGCAAAAAGCCTGGCAGAGAAGCATCCTGGAAATAAAAGCAAAGTTTCGAAGATAAAAAAAACTCAGTCACTTGATTTTTAGCTTCTATATCGATTCATTGTAGTCATCACTGCACTAAAAACTACTAGTTAACCGGTATTAAATTTTGACAAGAAATAATGTTGGTAATGACTTCCTACTCGACAATGGAAATTCGCTCCACATGCACCACAAAGCTTATTTGAGGAGGGCATTGTTGGATCGACTGTACCATAATTATCCAAAAATTCATCACCCTCGTCCTCCATTACATTATCCTAAAGCTTATCAAGTAACAATTGGAAAAAAGGAAAAGGAAGAATGCATCCAATTTTCATACTGTCTGAAGACGGATGCTTTTGAAAGAATTTCAGGAAACAGCGTATAAATATTTTAATCGAATAAAAACGAACTTTTGGATTGCTGCTTTGCCCTGGAAGCTGAAAATCAATTTCTTCAACAGCATCTTCGGCACCATAACGAACTACGACTTCATCGTCAACACTAAAATTTTACAACTGCCATGGACTACTCAGCAAATAATTATGACAAAGAATCTTACATATTTTCTAAAAACTTGAGAATATCTAATTTAAATTTTAAATGAAATTGATGCTAACTTTTCCAGTTCACCACCAGGTATATCCGCTGTTGAACCAACAACAAATTCATCGACAAAGCTATCGCCATAAATGTAAAACCCACGATCGGAACCACGAAACTTACAAAACGTCGACGAATTTTCCAGATTTCTTGAAGCAATCGAATCAGCTTTCAACAAAAAAGAACCAGATAACAAAAAATCCTGCAAGATAACAATGATGTAGATAATATTCTATGTTTTCTATGACTAAATTTTGGATTTGATTGAAACTTTTACATCAAAGTAAACTTTAAGTTAACTAGGAATTTGTAGAACAATATATTTCGAACTCCACACTCAAATTATGACTGCAGTGAATAAAATAATTTGGTGACTGACATTTCAAACAATTCTCATCATGTTTGGAATAAAGTCATGTTCTTAACCATCAGCAAGCATTAAACGACCAATCAACATTGTGTAATTAAAAAAAAAAAAGATCTGTGTGATTCAAAATAATTTCCAAATTCAACATTGAGACAAAACATGAGAATTACATTATGTTCTTTCCTAGTTTCTCCACACTCAACAGTCAATTCTTTCTTTTCATGTTTATTTTCTTCTTTCTTAGCCTGTCGAAATGCAATAATTGAAGTATATTTGCTGGCATTTATTCTGAAATCAACAATCAAGAAAAAAGCTGTTACGGATTTTTCCAAAATTTTAAAATTTAGTAAAAAATTAAATACTGCGGGAAATAAGTTTGTTCAAAATTGCAATAAATAGAATAAAGCCGTACTCCAGGTATCTATCAGCAGATAAGGAATTCAAATCCATTTCCGAAACTGATGCCGGATTCTCACATGAGAAAATTTCTAACCGTTTCCGCACCAATTCATTAATTTTTGAAACTGAAAGTACTTTTGCCGGAATACTTTGAATAATTTTTGTTCTTCGTCGTAAACGTCGACCAAGTGAATGCGTTTGCTGCCACGCAGACATTGATGGAGACGGAAACAACTTTAAGATTCGAGATGCTCCATGCAACATGATTGCAGATACTGCGCACCTTCTTATTTTCGAAATTTACGAATTGCTTATGTTGTCTTCACTAATTTCAGAAATACATGGCACTGAAACAATGACACAAAATTGATAATGCATAGTGTTTGATAGAATTTCTTTATCGAAAATATATTTTCGAAAATATTAGGCCAGCGTCAGTTTAAAAGCAAAACACGAATATCTCATATCTACTCAACTTTATTAATCAAAAAATATTGATATTATAAAATAATTTCAGAAATTAATCTCTTTTCTTTTAAGCAAAACATTTACCTTTCGTTTCGTCAAGACTTTTGCTGTTTGTAAAAAAAGATTATAAATTAACACTGCGAAGTCCTACACTTCCTCCAAAATCGTCTTCTATAATCTGCAAAGAATATCAGTAAGTAAGAGACGAGTTAGACTTAAAACTTTTCAAGAGTTTTTCACTTCATTTTCAAGGAAGCAGCAAGACTTACTTCGATATCCTCAAAAACTCCATGCAACTGAATAAGATTATGTGCCAATACAAGGATAATAAATGCAGCAACTGTTATCGGTAATAGTAACGGTATAGCAATAGCCCAATATTTGGCCGGTAGGTACGTTAAATGAAGTAATTCCAAATACGGCGTTGGAAGAAGAGCCCAAATTAGATATAAGGCCAAAAAAAACCAAGAACAGACAAATAACGCAAAACCTGAAATATATGCTGTTAAATGTTACTTCAAATCTAAAATCTTTTCATTTCATTAAAAGAAATTAAACTTGTGTCAATAAGTTCCATCTCCATTAACCTACCAAATATTCATTAACTTTTACTTAAGGAAAAATAATGCAAAGACAAACTTTGCCTTCCTAACAATTCGTACGCACTTCAAGAAGCAACATTTTTAAACTTTCTATTATCAAAATACTAATTTTATGAAGAAATCAAAAATATTTCATTTTCCAATAAAAATGCAAGGTTATATTAAACATTCAGCAAACTTAGGCGAACTCAAAGTGTCATATTAGCAGAATTTAAAAAATTGTTAAAACTGAACATACCGTACACTCCTCGTGCGGGTGAAGGATTTGGTGAAGCATACGAATCTGAACTGCCTTCTAGTGGATCATCGACAATAACCATACGGTCTATTATTAACCATGGAAGATCTCTGGAATTACTGTTCGAAATATTCCCGAAACATGAGCTAATTAATAATCATTCTATTATTAACATTTTTTTAAACATAAGAGAAATTTCAAATAAAAAAAGAAAGAAAACCATAAATTTTAAGTAATCTCAGTAAGAGCTACGGAACAAATAATATTAGAGGAACACATTAAACTTATATAATACATGCATTTATTCTAATATATTAGCAAATTATAAAAAACAAAGGAATCAAAAACCATTTTAATGTTAAACTCAACATTATTCAAACCCAAATCAATTTACAAACATTGAGAATATGTCTGTGATCGCATCATTCTACACAAAGTATAATCATAAATGAGTATTTTAAAATAAGACCGTATCGCTGGCTGTTAATCATATTGTTCAGTCTCTCCTATTAAATGTAAATAGTTTCGAAGATACACAGCATCGAGTACAAACAAAAGAGATAGACAGAAGACTTTAGGTATAAGATTCAGTCGTTAAAATAGCAAAAAAAAAAACAAGCAGTTTTTGGGATTCCTACGGAATATCACGATCTAATGATGTCAACATATCAGAAAAAAACCATGTTAAGAATATGCCATCTAATGCATTTTATTCCCATTCATAATCGTCGATTTCATCAACATCATCATATTCATCATTATCTTCTTTGGGAGGTGGTGGCGGTATTCGGGCACTCATATGTGCAAATGCTCCCTCATTTAATCCTAAAGATTTTGTTGGCTCTCGACGTTCCGATTTCTTTCCAAATATTCCTATAAAAGTTTCGAAAATCTAGTAGTTTGCAGCACACAATTGATAGGCACAATATGTTTTCCATTTTTCAAAAAATTCGTAAGATTTACAAAAAAAATATGTTTAGCAATAAATATGAGTGAAATTTTAGTACCCTTGCGCCTCTGTTCCAAAGCTTGCGCTAGCGAAGACATCAAATCGTTGCTCGATGAAAGAGCAAGCACGTTTCGTTTAGGCAAAACCGATGCATCTTCAGCAAGTATTTCTTCCTACAAATGATTTATTTATCAATTATTCCAGGCGGATCTTATCCGCATTTTCCATATCGAGGATGGAAAGGATATTGGTTTTGCAAAGTTACCCGTTTTCTTATTGATCGTAGTTTTGCACCTTTCGCCCCTCCCGCTCTTCGTATAGCTTCCATTAAATTAGCTCTATCATCATTACATATAATTGTCGGTTTCAACTGACTACCCATTGTGACCTGTGTTGTAAGCTGAATTGGTGGTGCCGGTGGAGGGGGAGGAGGAGGCGCTGCTGGAGGAAGTGACGATGGTATCTTTTCTGAAAATTTATAAAACTAAGAAACATTCATGTGAAATATAAACAATGATTCATAAAAATAATGAAGAGTACGAGTTATCTGAAATTCTCCTTCTTCTTCGTTGCAACTATTGTACAACCCAAATGAGTTTTTAGATTTCTCGAATTGTGACAGAACCACAAATTACACATGTAAGATAAAAGAAAAAAGGAAGGATAAAAAAAGGTCATTCTCTAGCGCTTAACCTTTGTGAGAGAATGACTTAATATTAACGAAGAATAAGAACAAGAAACACTTCCATTCTGCAAAATTTTTAGAATAAAAAACAGAGAAAAGAAACAAAGATGACTTAGAAATAAAGGCAAATAGATTGGCTTAATCTATAAAATTCTTCATTTTTTTCAAATGTTTTTTTTTAATGCGGTATTGCAAAATTAATGCAGAAACTTACATTTCAGTTTTAAGCAAAAGTGTTTGTGTTGTCTGTAGCAGTAGTGAAATAATGGTAATTTAATTACATCTAATTTAAAATGATAATAAAGAACAAAATTGAAACCACCGTTATTTGATCAAATAATGGTTCTGATGTAAATTCGTCCTTTATTTTCAAAATTCCTAGTTTCCGACGTTCCACTTTTAGAGATAGCCAAACCTGCTATACTCGTTGCCTCAGAAGATGTTTCATATGTTTCACTCGTTTCCAAAGCCAAAAACCGCGAACTAACTGCTACATTTTCACTTATCATTGAAGACCGTTTATTAGTATTTTCTGCAATAGTTAGATCTAGTTTAGTTGATATTTCTTCGGTATTAATATCACTTTCCATGACTGATTCAGCAGTATTTGATACATCCCTTCCTGAGGAGTTCCGAACAATCAGCGAATCAGGAGGAAGACCTGGAATTAAATTATCTTGCAAATATGTGCTTGATCAAAAACAAATAAATATCCATAAATATCGTCATCAAGGTCATTTATTTGCGAGTAGATCTTTTGCAACAAGTATAGGCAATGGAAAATTTTGTAAAGACTTCTCAATTGACAGATACATGGCATATATAATTGGATTAAAAGTTCCTTTAGGGCATTATCGCAAAAAACGAACACCTAAGAAAGGTTAAAATAGTAATGCTGGCCAACAAATTAAAAAAAAAGATATCAAAAGTATACTCGCTGAAGTGAATAACAATTCTGGAAGACTGAAATTCTGAAGTGAACCGAATTCTGGTTGATACTGCAACGGATCCATTTTTTGCTTCACGCTGACAGTCAAGGTTGAGTCATCCGCCATTGGTGCAGATTGTTGTATCTTGGATTCTGACTCCATATGCAACTAAACGAAACACATAAAATTCAGGTAGTTAGATGCCTATTTCTGAAGTTTATTTCCAAAAATATAAACGACCAATTTTCTAAAAGTGACTTATTTTTTGAAAGTGTTTTTCTTTGAGGAAGCAAGACAGACCTAAGCTTACTTCAATTTTCACATTATCAAAAGGATCCAGGAATCGCCTGTCAGTATAAACATTCAGAGTAGTGTTGAACAACAAAAAATCGGCAGCAGACTGCAAATTATCTGGGATCTCTCTCGCTAAAAACAAAATTTCAGATTCTTCGCTTTTTGAAAGTGTATAATTCAAAAAATCATAGGCACTTTGAATTTTTGTCTTAATTTCCAATTCCAGTCAAACTATTTTCATTCCATCTAAATGAAAACATAGAATTTTCATGCATTTGTTACAGATACAAATCAAAAATACCAATCTTTTCTGAGAAACATGAAGCTTACTTTGTCTATTCGGCTTCATTCCTCGTTCTGTGAACCGATAAAATTTTTGCTTTTCATCCAAAACTATTGCAACATCTTTTGATTCATATAAATCATATCTCTGCTTCGCGTTAATCTTTCTTAAAGCATTAACATTTGTACACAATCCTTGGCCCAAAATACTCTGCTGGCATTCATTCTCCGTTTTTATAAACTTGCTAGGGGCACTAATTACGACCGCCGTGTTTATCTGGAAAATCATACGATATCATTATGATTTACTTAGTGCAATCAAGAATTTTTAATTTCATTTTAGCTCTATAATTTTTTGTAAAATATGCTGACAGATGCAAGCGAACAACTGACAAAAGCTATTACTAACCTCTCTGATTTGCTCGATTTTTTTGGCAACTCGTTTCAAATCCAACTGTACTCGATTGGCATGCTCAGTAAAATTTTTTATCCTATTCGCTAAACGTTCGAATATTTCGTTGGACAAATTTATCAGCTGTTCTAGACCGAACACAATCCACTCAACGGCCTCTTCATGACTTGCATCATTTGGTATCATGCAAACAGACATTTCCTTCTGCAAGATTGAACTTAATTTGCCGTCAATTTGCTGCAACAATCAATAAAAGCAAATGAAATTTTGCTTGGTTACTAGATTACATGCTTGATCATGAGAAAATAAACTCTTAAATTCACGCAATATAAATAACACTCACTTCTAAGAACTTATTATTATCCTGAATTTCTAAGAAATGGTTTGGAAAGAAGGCTTTTTAGAGCTCAAGAAAATTTCACATCAATGCATGGATTTTCTAACTTCGTATCATCATCATCTTGGAACATTTTCATTACAACATTCTAAATTTGTTGCAATACTCGATTCTTGGATATTGCATTCGAAAAAATTGATGAGAATTGTATATGTGAGCTTTCATACAACGTGTAACCAAGGCTTTTTGTGCGTATGTTAATCTTAGATTGATATATTTGGAAATTTTTAAATTTTTTCTAGCTTGAGAAATATAAAAACATTATCATTCCGGATAATAATTCATTGTTATCTTTTTCATATATCATTTGGTGTCGCACCGTACGCTGAATGAATATTCCAGACTGTGCATTAATAGAATTCCTCATTGACGGCCTTTTTTGTAAGTTACTTTAAGGTATTCCTAATTGTAAACTTTCAACTTAGATTATTTGATTAATGATTTTAAGGGTCCTAAAATTTGTCCAAATAAATCTAAAAGCATTACACACCAATAAGTCGTTTCACGCCATCTATCCAAAGAAATTTGCAAACACTGATTAATTGAAAACGTAATTGTATTTACCGTTAGAATTTTAACAATGTATACTTCGCTGACATGTAATGAAACAATTGCATGACTTTTTTACATGAATTGCATCAATTTTAACAAATTTAACAATTTTCAATTAGTGAAGACGTGCCACTGCATGACAATTTAATCAAATAAATCATGTGCGTCGATAACACGTACTACGGATAATTGAAGATGTCTACACATTAACATAAATGTATGAATATCATAGTCTGCCTTGCTTATTCAATCATTAAAGGTAATTATGGTCCGCAACAATATCTTAAAAACATCTTGTAGTTATTATCATTTATATGAATATCCAAAATGGTAATGTAGTAAGCATAATTAATAAAAAATTAACTGCCACAGTAAAAACAGAAGGAATTAATTCCTCATCTCTTCTCGTTTGAATTTCATTAGACTTTATCCAGCTATCGTTATCAAATTTCTAGATTTCATCAAATTAGTAGTGCAATTCCAAAGTCGAGATAAAGAAAATTAAGTAAAGGAAAAAAAACACTCAAAAAATCTTAAAAAGTGTGATTAAATTTAGAAGGTCCGAAATTAAATTAAGTCCAATTGAATCCTATGCTATATAATGCTTGCAACGAATATTGAGTAAAAAGTAAGAAGCAATTTTGAAGAACTAATGAACTAAAACTGGGAAAATGTCGATATTTTTGTGTTCACATTCAAATGCATGTAACACGTTGACGTCTATAAATGACTGTGTAAAAAGACGGCATAAAGGACTCCTCAAAACGCTACGAAAAAGCATTAACTCCTCGCACCGAATGTATCAGCAACGTTTCCACGCAACGCATTTTAGAAATTTCGAACGCCATGAAAATTGGCGTCTCAGACGTTTAATTAATTTGGGATTGATTACAGGTTGTACTTTTCAGTACCGTTCGGACTATTTTGCAATTTTCTATTATTGAATGTTATAATTGCATTATGCAAAAGTAAAAGTAAGCAAAAAATCGAGCAAGCAATACCACAAAATGCCAAAATTGTAAGCTCGTAAGGCTGTCGTTTATAACTTTGTGACGTTAATTTCATGAGAGTTTACCAATTTAATTATTACAAATTTATTGACTAGTTTTACATTTTTTTCTTTCTTATTGGGTAATTTCAGATTAATTTGCTTTATTTCATTTGAACTGATTTAATTTTCAAAGATTAAAAATATTTTTTGACAATATTTTCCTATTAAAAAAAGGAATCGAAATGTTATCCTTCTAATTACTATCTAAGGCTCCATATCTTCTCATATGTTCCATGTGCGGGATACTATACGTCAGTATATCACATCTCGTAACATCATTATTGTATTAAAGGTATGAGAATGACAATCATTCTTAATTTAGATTGCAACAAAACAACAACCACTGCGAACATGTGCAGCTCCCGCACCACCACAAACTCCCAATAAAACGGCAATAGAAACTTTCAAAGAGAAAACACCGGAACATTCTCTAAAGGCACCGACACAATCAGATGTAACCGTTAAAATGATTTCCTTGCAAGCGACACAACCTGATACAGGTACCTCGATAAATATAGCACTAATTTAAGATGAAAAAAATTTTAACAATTTGATTTTCAATTTATGGCCTTTTAAAGATGAATGAAAATCGTTACGTATTTTTCATAAAGTTTCACATTTTGCTTCAAAAATCAATTTTTTCTTTTCAGCAAAACGGGAAAATAAAGGTGAGAAATTGTGGATTAATAAAACACAATCAGAAACGGACTTCGAAGATATATCGTTAGTAACATCAATAATGATCGATAAAACGCAAGCAAGCATTTCACAGCGAGTTAGTCAAACGTTGACGTTTTCAACCTGCATTTAGCCGTCAAATATCTAACATTCTAAGAATGATTTCAGAACGAGATGAATAATATTTTACAGGTAGATGACAGTGCTGATACCGGTGAATATGTGGATGATCTTCCGGAAGAACACGAACAAAGTAGTAGTGAATAAGTTGTTCCTGTTTAAACAAGAAAAAATCATTATTTAAATAAACGTTACTTTGATTGTTTCAAATGAATAAAATGCACAATAGAATATATCTAACAATAAGAAATGTTACTCAATTCATATTTTCAAGTTTGCGAACTTCATTATTAAATCGAATGTCTGGTCAATGTTTGAAATGATTATTCTTATCCAATCTTCAATAACTTCCAAAATTTCAAATATTTCATTTACTCATATAAATTCCTTAAGGAAAGTTCGCCGTTGTAAATATCCAGATAAAGAAATATCCATTTTCATTTTAAAACAATTTTTGTAAGGCATATTCACCAAACACAGTGAGATTCTCTACAATTTTTACTCGGAAAAAACAGTTTTCAAAACTTATCATTCACAATTTCCTTTCTTCAGTAAAGCTATAATTCTGGATAATCCGCAATTCCGCATTCCAGTCGAAGCATTTCAGAAGAACACAGATTTGGATACAGATCAATACATCTATAATCTAATTTTTTTTCAAAATTTAAATTCCAAGTTTCACATTTATACATTTTCTAAGTTCATTACTTATCTTTTCTTTATTACTTATCATCTAAAAACTCTGATCAATCGAACTAAACTTCTTGCTAAAATCACTCCAGATCGTTTTTACTGTCATTTTGTATTTTTTTTCCTTCCTCTCACGCTTCATATTTTACAATTATTAATTTAAACAAATTTAAAAATGTTGGCGATACTTATTTAGTGCTTGTCGACGAAGTGTTTGCGGAACAAAAGGAGGTGGAAATTCCGTAACTCTTATAATGTCATATTCGTGAGTTAATTCGGACATTACGGCACTGCCGTCATTCATTGCGTCAATCATTGCATGACCACCCAACTTTAGCCAGGCACAGTTCGCCTGCAATATGATGATATTATATTCAATAAATTGACCTCACATGTTACCATAAAAATTATTTTACTTGAAAATCCTTCGTTGATAATCGATAACAATCCATATCCAATTTGAAAATGTAAAATGACGGATTTAGTCCGATGTTAGGCGGTAAATGGCCGCCATTGATCCAGACGAAAGCACGAATAAACCAATAGGCACAGAACCCTCCATCGATATTTGATAACCACAGGAAAAATGTTCCGAGGTACAGCAATATGAACCTGATAGTATGCATATGATAAAAAGAAATACTTAATTGGGAATTTTGAAATTAGAAAAGTTTTTAATCCGAAAAAATTTGAGTTTCACAACCGAAGGACTTTGATTAAAGCTTAAGTATAACTGGTAAAAGAATTATTAAAATTTTGAAATTTTACCCTGAAATTACAACAGCAATTCTTTGCAAAACGTTTCTCCAATGGGATGGATCAGATGGAACAGCAGAATTCATCCAACAGGTTCGATCACGTTGAGCCAACATGGACACGTAATTAATGCAGAGTTCTCGTTCTGAAAGATGCCTGCAATTATCAAACAAATCTAAATAATTAAAAAAAGACAAATCTTGGAAATTAAAAAAAAATAACATTTATTCTTTATTGTTTTCTTTCTTTTTTTTTAATCATTAAAAGAGAACTACAAAACGAGACATACTTAACCGCGGAGTCGTCTACTGCAATCAACAATGGATTATATGTTCCATCCGGTAAAAATTCAATCGCACCAAGAAGACTTGTTTCATAAACTAGCATTTGATCCTTTCTCCTATAAGAACTATCGGATATTTTTGAAGCAGTTGGGTTTGCCTTTTAATATTTTAACTTAATTATTAGCTGCATCTCTCTTGATAAGGCATACCGCTAATTAATAGTTTTAAATGAATCGACAACAATGAGCAAGAATTGTCCTGCATAAATATTACTTTTGAGATGATGGAAATAAAAGAACGAAGTACCGTGTAAGCAAGAAATAAAGTCCTTTATCATTTATCAGTGGTACTGAGCCGGGCCAAACAATCAAATTCTGTGATGGATGTTGCTTTATCAGTGATTCTAGACTCGCAATCTGACGAATGATTAATGTACTGAGAAATATTTGATACCTTACTAAAGTAATATTCCAAAACTTTTCAACAGAAAATAATACTGTATTTGTAACCGTTTGCAGTTATTACAATAATTGAAGAACAGTTAACATGTATTGGCTAAATCATATTATGTTGGTTTTGCTTGAATATGAATGCTTCATTATAGTTCAAATAAAAGTAAAGCAATTCTAACATTTTACGCCATACACATTCTTTTAGAATCTCCCACCTGCCTATCCATATTAATTGCTGGAATTGTCACTGATCCTGGATCAGCAGGTAACATCCGTACGTCCAGAACATTTCCAAATTCTGGTGTTGTATATCCGCTTACTACAATATACCCGAACTGTAAACCACCATATCCTAAAAATGATTGGGAACGTGAAAAACTTTTTCATTCTGCTCAAATTTGGTTAAGCTAAGTGACAAATTTCGACCATTTCAAACTTTTAATTACTTCAACATAAATAATTGCCTGAATGGATGATCAATTCTATGATTGATTACAATTTCGGAAAATGAAATTGGATTAGGCAAAAAGATCTAATTTAATGAGATTTGGAAATAGACAAAAAAAGGGAAATAGCAAATTTTATTAAACAGTTTGTTAAATCTGATGACATTTTGGATTTGTTAAAATTAAAAATCTGCTAAAAAAGTTATTTTCTGGTTAAAATAATTAGTACATTAAAATACATCAAAAGTTATTTATACACTTAAACTTGTAACACAGATAGTATGGATTGTATTATTTTGATAATTTCACTCAGTTCCATAAATGTAAATAAAAATCCCTCAAAGTAAAAAAATAAAAAATAGTAAAAAAACTATTTTTCGAGATAATCTCATTTATTTTCTCACAATTTAACTAATACAACTATTTTATCTATACATTTTTTTCCTGGACGTGATAATTTCCTAAACGCTAGTTAACATACATATAGATATCTAACCAACGCGAAGTGCTTCAGATGCGTCAATTTTCCAATTTCGGCATAAAATTTCAACTGTATCGTTCGTTTCCTTATCCATTAACAACAGATATTGTGTTAACAATTTCATTTCATTATTATGCATCAGAAGTACGCATTTTTTGGCATTTAAAGAATAAAAATCAACAATTTTACCCGGATAAGTCTCGTAATGTAAGTTATATATTGACATCTGAAATTAAAAACAAGAAATAAAAAAAATAAAAGCCAGCAAATGATCTAATTTAATTAAAATGTTGCGGTGCTCAAAGATTTATTTTTCCATCCCTTTACTAAAATAAATTATTAATTATTAGTATTAAAAGCTACTCGAATAATTTTTATCGCAGTTTATTGTGTGTTTAATTATTATTTCGCATTATTTAGTTCATTATTAATTGGCATTGTTGAAAACATGGAAGATAAAAAAAAATATTGGCCAAATATCTAATAACTCCTTCACCCTAATCTGTTTCCATCATTTATAAGGCAATTAATCGGCAAACATAAACGGATTTAGACAATTTCTAAAATTTACTACCATACTTATCGCTGTCAACTGCATATAATTATATCATAAATTATCTTCACTTTCTGACAATCTTCTGATTATTTGAATCATTCTTTTTTTCTTTTCCATCAAAAAACAATTGATAGTGTTGAATTTTACCTTTTTAGTACATATTAATTTCAATGGTTCTAAACACAGCACCATTAAATACGTTAACAATAATGCACACTTCATTATTTTCCTGCTCTTACACATCTATCAAATGAGTTGCAATAATCATAAATGCACATACGTTTAATTTAGCACAATCAAAAATCCACAGCGCCAATTTTTGGGTTATTTCAACATTAATCGATGTGCGAATACAAATATTTGCGCCAACAATATAAATATACTACAAATTACATTGTAATTTCATATTGATAAAGTTTAATTATATCACCGTTATTTTCCAATAAATAGACGATACAAAACGAAATGTGCATGTCCTCAACTTACCCGTCCTTCTGGACAAAGTGTATAGGTATATATTATGTTAGGCATTCGAACTTTGGGTGCCCCAAAATATATTTGTCGTTGCCAAGTCAGCATGAAATATGAATATTACCAATGAATGAATCAAAAAAAATTTTTATCATACACTTAATCAAACGACCAGTTGATTCGAACAAATTGCTATAAAATAAGAAATTATGTGCAAGGCAATAACTATTTATCGCCCGCTTATTAATGTAAAACTTATACAAAGTACATGTAAATTATCTAAACTTATACCAAAATTTTACTTATACCAAATTTTAGTACTAATACCGGCGGCATTCAATTTTTGATAAGAAATTATAAAATAGTACAGATAGAGTAATGCTAGGATATAATACATTGAACACTAAAATTTCATTGCTTACCAACGTATATTGAATTTTCAACTTAGAGATTTAATCAAATCACACGCATTGACAGTTGACCGAATTTCAAATTAGGTGTTTAAGCACATTAGTGTTGAAATTAAAATGTGTTATGTTGAGGTGGATCATATATATTGCACCAATTTTAGATATTTCAATTTGCAATAACTTTAAATACTAAGCCAAACTTTAATGACATTAGAGATTTCGCATATATTAATCGTAATTAAAATTAGAAACTGGAGCTTGGAAAAAGAAAGTTTGAGGAATAAATAATCCAGCATTTCTGACTTCTGAATAATAATTTCGACTTACTTTCCACTTATCTTTTAAAGTTAATGCCACTGTTCAATAGGAAGCTATCAATAACGACCAAGTAAATGAAAGTTATGAAAAAGCGCTACATCTGGTTGAACTTGTCTTACAGTGATTACTTGAATACCGTTGTTTCTATCTCTTAATCATTGACATAATCTTCTTTTCTTTTCCTTCTTGATTTATTGCATTGTGTCTGTCATCTCTCACTTATTACGTTACTCTCTTCTTTCTCTTCCTTGAATATGTGACTGAGTCATATAATTTTGCTGTTTGATAAATTCCGATGTTATCAAATTACTACAGCATTTTCATATTTCGATTTTCATCTTTCTCTTTCTTTAATGTAATGATGTTGAATTTGTATAAAATTGTATTGAAGCCATTTTTTTGTGTTCAATACACCGAATAAAAATATCTGCGATGGTTTTTCATTGAAAATGTTCCTTTATCATTTGAAATGCAAGAAATGGAGAAGCCTTCAGATATTTTGTTGAACAAAAAAATAATTTCAATTCCAGCAGTTCTGTTCAAGATTCCGTGCCATCAAAGTCACGTACATTGTTATACTGGCATATCTCGAGGTTGGGTCATCGAGGGCAATATTATGTAGTGGTGGGCATGGGAAAATTACGTTTTGCCGTAAGTTGCTCGAGCAACATGAACAGGAGTATGGAGGCTCACAGTTTCCTGCAGTAAGTTTTAATTAACTATTTACTTTTTGGTCGTCGTTGAATTTAATGTATAATTGTTGAAATTTATGTTACTCTTTCACTTCAAAATGGCATCACTGATGTAGTGCAAGCACGATTCGATTGCATCATGATTTCCGGTACTTGTTCAAAGATAATTAAAAGATGAAACTCTCTCAGCGTAATAGTGCTGCATCCGGTGTAAGTATGGCTAATTTTTTTTGACAGATTTTTAAGTAGTCCATATTCAGTCTACTAGTTGGTTCGAGTTCTTATTTATTTCTTGTTTCATTCATCACTATCAGAAATAAAGAGCACTTTTATCGTAAGGTTAAGTATTCACTTCTAATGTTATACTACAAAGTGGCAATTATCCTATATGAATAATCTTTTATTAATCCTTCGTGAGTAATTAATCGGTTTTTAAATAGTCTTAAGATTCTTTAACCTTTGAAATTAAAACCTAAGCAATTTTTTTAGTTTTCATCATAATGATAACAACTTGTCCACTGAAGAATTTTTGTGTTTTTCATTCAGCAAAAACGATTTATTACTCTTGTTTATACAGTATTTACAGACTGCAAATTCAGAATAAAAAATGGCGAAGAATCACATTGTTTTGGTCATATTTTTATAGTCGTCGCAGTGATATATTGGAGAGAAAAGTGATTTATATATGAAAATTGTGTTATTTTATCAAGTTTTTCAGGAAGAGAGGCTTCAATGTAGAATCATTTGGTTCAGGCAGTCAAGTCAAGTTACCAGGTCCCACACCAGATCGGCCAAATTGCTATGATTTTGGTGTCGCCACATACGATTTTATATATAATGACTTGAAACAAAAAGATCCTCAGCTGTAAGCGCTGTTTTATTCTCTTAATTTTGTTATGCTTTCTTATATATTTGTTTTTTCTTCATGTTATGTTCAAATTCTATAAAAGAATGTATCTTTTCTTATCGTGTTTTATTTTTTTAATATTTTATTCTATCTTAATAAATATTTTCAGGTATACACAGAATGGTTTATTAAATATGTTAGATCGCAATCGTAGGATAAAAGACATGCCGCAGAAATTTCAACATTTCAACGGAAAATTTGATGTAATAATATGCTTAGAAGAGAGAGTATATGATCAGGTGGGATTTGTTTCATATCAATATGTGATTGACTTGTGATAATTGATTTAAATGCCTGACTCTACTTGAAGTCAGACATGAAAGAGGTCTAGGATGCCTACAAAAAAATGCTTACCTAACGTTATGCGGATAAGTGTTGGATAACCTTTATTTGTGTAACATTAGGAAAGCATATTAAGAAAGTTGCAATTGAGAAGGAAGTGATATCTCGAATAGCGATATTAGACAAAGTAGTTTGAATTATCACGGCCTATGGGATGAATTGTAATGAACAGTTTCTGGTACCACGAATTTCCCTTGAAAGATAAGGGCATTGGGCCATATGCTGACCAGAGCGGCATTATATTCCGCGTAGTTTTGTTTATCCTGGCTAAAAAAATGATGAAAGCAGTTATTATTACAATTCATTTAAATAGCAATATACTTTAAGTAATTCAAAGAACATTCACATTATTCTATATTGTAAAGTCCAGTTTCATGTTACAAAATAATTTCGTTAGTCATTGAATTAGTATTTAAATTTTATTTGTATAACTCAATAACTGCTTTGTACTTATTTACGTTTTAGATAGTGGATGATTTACAGACGCGAGATACAAATGAAGGAGATAGCGTTCATGTCATCAATATCGATATACAGGATAACCATGAAGAAGCTACAATAGGAGCTTTATTTGTTTGCGATTTATGTGCCAAGGTTTGTTTTTAGAAAATTATGTTATTTTTTTTACTTTTGTTCTAAGTATTGTTATGGACAGTAGCAAATTCCTAAGCATTGTTTCATATTCTAGTATACTGTTATCGCTATTTTCTGGCTTTTAAAGAAGTCTGTAGTAGAATGTAAGTGTGCCTCAAATGCCAAGTTTAGAAACTGTTTTGAAGATCATTGATTAATAGTTTTTGTTTCGAAATATTTAAGCGTTGCACATCAACTTTAGTTGGAATCAACAGTGAAATGACTTAAATGCAGATAATTCAGAAATAAAATTTGCAAAAAATATTGAAATTGATTTTTCTTCGAAATCTGACAAGAAATGTTTTTTAAATATTTAAATTACATACGCATCTCATATTGCGCGTGGCATTTCAGTTAGAAGCTTGTGAAGATTTGGATAATGAAATTGATGAAGTGTTAACAGAATTTGAACAGAATAACAGTCGGCGAAACATCCTGCATACAATTTGTTTCTATTGAAGAAAGTGATTGTGGCATGTTGTCGATTATTTTGCTGTGATATTGATCATTCGGTCTCAAATTCTAATCAAAAATTCTTACTGTGTCAAGAATAGTGGGTGAAAAGATGATGAAGAGTTGTTTCTTGAAGCAAAATTAGATTCTCGAGAATATGTAAGACTGTATAATATAGCTAGCATATCTCTCTTAATATCAATAAAATGCAATCGTCACTTCTCAATGATAGCGACTGCAAAATGATTGGATAAAAATGAGTGCTGAACTACGCATTTAATTTGCGTCACCCACTAAAAAATTTATCTTTTGTATTTTTTTAAGATATAATGTCGATTAAATGACGTGTTTTGCGAGGCTAATATGAGAAGTAAAAGAGCATTTCCCTATCTTTGTATGTCTCTCGTATTGTATTTTGCCTACTTGGATATATATGTCTCTCTTCCTTCTCTTTGTTGCTATGAAATAATTCTCAATTCTTGGTGCTCAAAATATTTTCTGGTCGTCATCTAGATAAATCTAAACTATTCACACCAATTATCAAAGCAATATAACCAAAATTATTTATTGCTATCAGTACTTTGGAACATTGTTATCAGTACTTTTCTGTTCTCACCTATCACATAGCCTGCTGTATACAATTTAACATTCTAAATCTGTTTGTGCGTACCTTCTGAATATTCATTATAAGTTCTAAAATCTAGATTCTCAAATTGACTTTATTTATGAGATAAATGGGATCCTATTATAGATTCCTATAGCGGAGATTTCTAAAAGGTTGGTTGTTTAAAGGAGAAAACAAAAAAGTTTTTGATTTTTATAAATTGATGCGAATTTTCCGGAATAACGGTTTAACTGAAAATTGGAAAAACTGGAAGAGATAGTTACTGTCAAGAGGAGTTGCATTTCCTACAGAATGAAAGGTAAGGTTCCAAAAGGAAAGAAAAAGGATTTGAAAGTAGCTTGACAGGATTTGCAGCAAAATTGTTTTTCTCATTCGCCGTAATATCTCAGTCACTATTCATGTGATGTTATCAATCTTACCAAAAAATCAGTATGCACGTCAACTTCAAGTTCACAATAAAATCAAAAACACTGAAGGATTGCGATCTGAATATTTGTGGTGGAATGTGTGGTGAACTGTCAACGAGGAAATGCGTAATCTGTGAGCACGCTACTTTTTAACTATTTAATGAAATAGTTAAAAAAAAACAATGTTGATTGAGAATTTAGGAGCTGATGTAAACAACAACAGTTTATCAATAGCAACATGAAAATTTTTTTCAATTACGACAAAATTTATACCATTTATTGAACAGAATTTTTTGTTCTCTAAACATTATAAATTTTTCTCGTTGTTTATGTTGAGCTAATTGCTGATTGTCTTCAACTTCACTGAAAATCACATGGAATCATCAGAAATTTGTTTACACATATGTCTTGTTCAACCTCACCACAGTCACTGAAGTTCTCTGTCATCATCCAAGAAGCGCACTTCGGATGTCTGATAACAATATTTTATGATTTCTTTCCAGCATCAATTTTAATATTTCATAGAAGGCGACTGTATATTCTGTGTTAAGAAGTTAAAAAATTTCGAAATAAAATATTGCCGTGATAAAACTACTTAAAATAATCAAAAATAAAATCACGCATGACATTATCACCGTCAGTTATGATAACATTTTTTAACGTAACACAGTTCAGTGAAAATATACATAAATTGTTAACGAATTTAAATCAACAAAACATCACCTATGCTTCCTTTTCGAATGAGTAGTACTAACATAATTAGTTGCTTTGAAATATTTGTCTAATTATGCATAAATTAGAAATTAACACTTTGAAAATTAAAAATTGGTAAAAGTGAAGAAAATGCATCAAAATTTCTATGTATTACTGTTTGCTTTAATAACTTTGCTTTCTAATAAGAAACAGTTGCATGTTCAATGTGAAGCAATTATTAGATTCCGGAAATGAAATATTCTGTAAAATCATGGCTGAGAATAAAATCATGTATAATATAATTGTTGTCATTTGCTAAGTTTTTTATATCTGACTAATATTTGAGCCACCTGAAGCAGTTAGTAAATGATATTTTGATGACGTACGACAGTGAATAAATTGTTAACGAAGTTAAACAACAATTTCTCTTTTGCACGAAGAATATAGCAATAATTAGTTGGATTGCAAATCTAATTATATCACATAACTGAAGTATTTAAAATTAGCAGTTATCAAAAAATAATAAGCCACATCGAATTTTCTATATACAGGCCTTCAATTCATAGACCTATTTTTTGATTTCGGATCGCCATTGCTCTTAAATGTTGCTGTAATTCAATAAATATTCTCAATACTTTTTCCATTGACTTTGCTTTCCAAATTATTTACATGGAATAGCTGTCAAATCAAAATGTCCCTTAGTTTAAATATCTAACTCCGCACATTTCAATAATCACAAGGAAATGTGTACATTGAACACCATGTTATAAATATGCCAAGTTCATTCGCTGCAATTTAGAAATACTTTGATTGAGGGGGCGGTCGATAAAGCAATTTTAAGTGCGAAAACTTGTCGAGAAGCTTCAAACCTATTTCAAAAAGCATTCCTTGCCTCGTTTCTATCAATCATTTAAGAACTACCAGTCTACCTTACTTTTCCATATTAATGGCTATTGCTATTAACGAAACAACCGTTGAAAGTGTGAATGTGACTGCAAACGAACTGCTGCCATCGACAACAGTCGTGAACTATATTTTTCATACATACGTTTATATTGTTATCGGCATACTGATCACGTTGGTTAACTTTCCCGTCTTTGTAGTGGTGATGAATAATAAGACACTGAGGTGAGTGGGTTATCTCATAAGGTGTGGTGAGGTGTGGCGCAATATGAATGGTGATGAGTGTTTCAGAGGCTCCTACTTCGTTCTCGCTATTCTTTTCTTGAACAGCGGCTTAACGGGAATCAGTGCCATACTGTTGGGTACGAAACGTTTGCTCGATGTAGCTGACGGGGAAGATTTCATCGATCACCATGAATGTGTGCTCAATGTTCGTTTGCTTTTTGAAAAACATGATGTCAATCATTTGCATTTAATAATGTCCCATTAAATTAAATTAAACTATAACCATAAATTTTTAGAAAAAAAACATGAAGTGCTATGGAATTTTAATATATCCATGACATATCTCTAAGAACTTTCATCTCGTGTCCCTCAAAAGAACAAACAAATGATAATTGCTTAAATCGATAAAAAATTGCTGTGAATTTAACAAGGAAAATTTCAGATGCCAATCCTTCTTTTCTCAACCTATTTTCTGAACGGAGTGAGTTTGTTGATAAACAGCGTTGAAAGGCTTTGTGTCGTCGCATTACCAATATATTATTATACTAACAGTATACGAATAAATTATGCATTAATTGTCATACAATATACAATTACAATCATTGCAATAACTGTTACGGCAGTTGCAAGTTTAATTGAGCCATCTCGACGCATATCTAACTTTTGCATGTAAGTTCAATAAGTAAATTTACTGTTTTGGACATTTTGTTTCCAACTGTAGCTTTTATTATCTAAGCTGCTGAAAATTTGTATTGAAATAATTTTATTTTCACTTTTAAAATTGACAAAAAGATAATTGTTGCAGGATACAAGAGGTGTATTCACATCACTTTTTTAAAGCATTAATATTGCTGTCTTCTTTGGCTTCATTGATGAGTGTTGTCATTATGGTGGTTGTTGTTGTGATCCTGAAAAAGTATGACTTTAAAAATTATATCATTTATTGACAGAGATGAATACACGGTACGATGTCCAATCCTTTTGTTTCTTGAGCAAGGCTGAATTCAATGTACTCAAGCTTTGGACTGCTTAATAATAGAACTGTCAGACAATACCATAAATCGATTGCAACCTGACCATTTACCAACACAGCAACAGATTAGGAGTGAAATAATTAAAGTGAAACAATGCCAGAATTATGATATATATTTCTTCAGATAAGAAATGGCAACAAACACGTTGCATATCTACTTTGATAGCATTTATTTGGTTTTCAGAATCAACTTTATTGTCTTCTGCTTAATTCACGCAGAAGATAATAAAGTTGATTTTGAAAATAAATGAAATTTTACTTATGTTACTATTACTGTCAGGAAGTTTGGTGCGCAGTTTCTTTCAAGTCATTCGTATAACCGCGATTTGTCACATTTTCTCGATAATCAAAAGCGATACACTCAAACGGCGATAATCTCTTGTTCTCTTACATTTTGTACGTTTCTTCACTTGAATTTCTGTGAACATTTCTGATAAAGACTAATTTACTCTGTGACATGAAACATTTCTATTCATTGTAATTTTAGAATATAAATTTGATTTACTGACCTTTTCCATATTTTTTGTAAAGTGGATTTTGTAAATAATTTACTACTTTTGCTTTTCAATCTATTGTTCTTATTTCTACAGTTCTTGTGGTGGCACCGTCAGTACTGGAAAATATTTACGAAGAGGATCCTTTCATCGTGTCGCAAATCATTGTGATCTGCTGCGTGCATTTGCGTATACTGAATTCCCTCAACATGGTTGTGCTCTTTATATATCGTCAAAGGGATTTTCGGCATGTTGCAATTCGATGTTTCAAATACGTACTTTGTAAACGGAAACAGCATGTTAAACCAATTTTAACTGTTGGCTTTGGAAAGTGAACAAATCGTGTCGTTTTCCTTTTGATGGAATTGGTTTATTGATTATAAATTTATATTTCATCTATGCAATAAATTCAAACTTCATATACGTTTAATAAAGACTACCGAGAACAATTTCGAAAACAAATTTTCTGGGCTTGGATTGTGCTTTATATCATAGAAATGCTGCCTGAAAAAGACTCTAATGAAGTGAAGATCACGAATTAGTGATGAAACTCATCCATCAATTATTTAGATGAAGAGCAGAGAGAAAGTGTGGGGACTCCTGAGTGTAACGACTAATATCACTTATCAGTCACATTTAAATCAAATAACTTGTTTGAGAGTTTTTTTTTCCATCGTTTCTTGTTTATGCAACTTGTTTATTTTAATTCAAAATTTTCTAGTTGGTTTTCTTCAAAAATACCTTGACAGTCCTTACTGCATTGGTAGATCGTTAACATGATCACCACAAAACCTCCTTTATTTTCTTGATTTTCTGAAAATATGCCACAAATATTCATAAAATTACTTATCAAAATTTACAAACACTAAAACTAATTTAAAAGTTCAGAGAAATAAATATTACACAATAAATTGATTCAAAATTTATAGTCTTCCCTATTTCGGGGAGCATTTCAAATACCCTTTAATTCCCTGTTCCTGATAATCTGCACTCAATTATCTGATAACATCTCGCTATGTAACTGCGAGATTGGTACTCAACAGGTTAACTAGAAGCACATATTTAACTGTTAATTAAAAAACCTAGAAGAAGTAACTGAAACACGGCGAAACTGTTCAAGCACTAATTGAACTACTTTAAATATTATAAAATCAGTCACCATTATGAAAATTTATGCCAAACAAACATGAAAAAAAGAAGAAACAAGGTAGAAAAGCTGCGAAAAGCCCTGAACGGATGAGACAAATCAAAATATCGGCAAAAGCAATTTCAATGAGGGAGGGAGGAGAGGAGCGGAAGGTGGAAGGTAATCCGAAACTTATTTAGAATCAAACACATAATGGTCTACAGATTTCTGAACGGCTTATTCTTCCTGTCTTAAGAAAGCCTGAAAGGCCCTGACCCCCTCCCACCTTCACTCCTCTCATTAATCCTTTTCTTGGTCAAAAGCATTCACAATAAAAATATTTGTCGAATTGGAACTGCTCCGACCATCAAAGTGACGTATTGGAGGGAGGAACTCCATCAGGAATCATTTGGCTCAGGAAAGCAAGTCAAACTACCAGGCCTTATACGGATCGGCCAAATTGTCACGATTTTGGTGTTGCAGTGCTTACTAACTTGGAACAAAAAGCTGTAAGCACTGCTTTATTCTCTTTATTTTGTTATGCTCAAATATTTGTGTTACTTTTTTTCTTTATGTTTTCTTTAAATTCCATAAAAGAATGTATCTCTTCTTACTGTTTTTTATTTTAATAAATTCGCTTTGAATGTCAAACGACTAAATTTCAGTCCGTACCAGCAAATTATTTTTCTTTTCCTTTTTCAAACTTTTTATATTTATTCGTATTATTGCGTTTTTGCGGCACCAAATTTATGATTTTAAAATGAAACTCTCAATGAGGATTAAACCTACTTATTGACCATTTCTCGCTAATAATTCGTTAATGTATGCGTAGCTAAGCTTTGTTGAACTTCTATTTCCAAGTGTACACGCATATGACGCGCGTGCATTGCAAAAGCAATGCATAAGTCTGATTCGAATCATCAAAATTGTTAATTTTGCTTTTTAATGGTAAAGAATTCATTATAGAAATAATTTTTTTGTGCAATTATTTCTTTTATTGCTGCTCATAAATTTGCAGCAAAATATTATGTTTTGAAGCATAAGGAAATCCAATACTTATTTTCTCAAATAATCTCCGATTTTTTTGCTTAGGATACATTTAAGTAGTAAAGAGGCTTGAGACTTTTTATCTTTTTTTCCATGCTTATGCATACTCATGCGTTTTTAGGAATTAAACTTAAGACAATTTTTAGTGAGAAAACCTCAGACTTATTTCTAAGCCATCACTTCTTAGTTTGATTTTATGAATTAAACTTTGGAATGACAAGAAAAAGTATATGTCTCTTCTTCTTTTTTTTTTAAATCTATAACTTATTTATAATTGTTAAGAATTGCGAATATTGTGTTGAAAAATTGAAGGAGGTGAATTTTAAAATCAAATAAATTTCTCCTTTTTTCTTAAAGGTATGATAATTTTAAAAACTAATGCATTTTTATTTCAACCTTATTTAAGTTTCATTTTCACTCGAGCAGTACGAGTTTCAGTATTTTTCTATTTTTCTTCTTTTGCTAACTAGAGTTAGCTCTTTTCTTAAAGTCAGTGACATAACTAATACAATTAAAATGATTTTCTTTCTATATCTTAAATTTTAATATTCTTCTAATTTAGCAAACAAAAGGTTTTGCAAAATTTCAATTCATTCATAAAACTAATTACTGTCATATAAATATAAGGAAATTGATAGCTGTATGTCAGTTCATTTTATATATTTTGAGAAAAGCGGTTGTTTAATCGTTACTTTTCTTGAAATCATTCGATTGCCCTGTTTGTGAAACAGTTGGTTGCATTTTTTATAGTGTCAGTTGTTTGATATTTATTTATTTTTTTTGATCTTACTATTAAAAAATAATCGTTCGCAATTATTTTCCCAACATTTCCATTTCATTTGTTTTCTCTTATCACTCGGGAAGAAAAGAATCAAATATTTCATGGTCATTTTTTTTCATTTTTCTACTAGAAACTTTTAACATAATCTTGTCATTTCAATTAAAAAATCATTAAATTATCAGAGAAATTTTATTTAGTAAAATTCTTTATGCTTTTCCTTTCCCAATGCAATAAATATTTCATTTCATCTTATTAGTTTTTAAAATTTGCAATCATCTTTTTCATAAGTTTCATGTAACATTTAATCTATTTACTTCGAAAATTTTAGTCTTTTCACTAAGCTCTCATTGAAAATCTCATTATTTGTTAGCAACGCATGTTTATCAATTTTAAACTAAACATTCTTTAAACTTGTTATCCAAAAGATTTACTGGAACGATACAACTGTGAAAGACGCCAATATCGAAAAAACATCATTAATTAATTTTTTTCTTTTTACAATCTTTGTTTTTCCTTTGTTTCTCTCTTTCTATTTCTTTGTTTTTCCTTTTTTTCTCTCTTTCTATTTATTTGCTGTCAATTGTTTAATGAAAATTTGAGAAGTTGTTGCAATGAATGGATTGATGTTAAGTCAGACAAAGATAAGAGGCGAAGAGTGAAATATAATTAGATGAAATGATTTATCTCTATCAACACTATCGTCAAGCTCAAAGTTATTTCAAAAAGAACTTTGATGCGCTAGGAAAAATAGATTATTGTCAACTTTTTTCTTATTTTCTTGTTCGTTTCTGTTTGCATTATTTTTTCTTTAAAGCTCAATTTACTTACCGTTATGCGATTTTCAATATTTTCAAAATTTGGCTTTGTAAAATTTTTGGCCCTTTGTATTTTGAACTCATAAGAAATAGTAAATTAATTAAAAACTTAAAAATCGTAATAAATATTTTCCTGAAATTCGAACATTCTTAACTAATTGATTAATTTCGATTTCGAATCACTTATTTATAATCTTGAATTATTGTTCAAATTTGCTTCAAAATATTGTTTATCAATAAATAAATTATTAATAAATTATTGTTTGCCAATAAATAAATAAATTAACTAAATAAATTCTTAGTAAATGAATTATTATTTATATCTTTCTCCATTAAATAAACTATTTCCATTTTCTTTGTTCACTCATTTACGTTAATTATTTCTATACTATGCATTGAATTTAATTTTATCATTTATATATCTTACTTTTTTAACCATCGTTCATAGCGTCTTCAACTATGTAGCTAATTCAACTAATTTTAGTAATTGCTTCATTTGTCTTCCTTACTCACTTAATTATCTTCTTACTCATTTGCGAAGTTGTTTTGCAATGACTGATCTCAATGGCTTGTTCTTGCTCCCTCATTTCTCCCTTTCTTTTCAATCTTTGTAATGAAAATTCTTCAAAAAATGCCGACTTTTTTTGCACTCCATTTTTATTCATTTATTGTGATTTTCCTGTAACTATCCTCGGCTATTTATATCGACTAAATAACTTTATTTTCAAAATTTTGAATTTTATTTATTCTTTTCAAATTCTATTTATGTCGAAAAATTTTCAAGATTTCTATTAGGTACATATGATATACACTAAATGAAAGATGTAAACTTTGTCAAGTTTTGCAGTAATAATAAAGAAAATTTACTGTAAGTCAAAAGCGTTGAACTTTAAATTTTGTACTGGCTTCTTTTAAACAGAATGAGAAATTAAGCATGGATAGATGGAAACTGACGTGACGGTGACAGTAAGTTCCTTATAGCGATAAAAAATGTAGAAGAAAGGCAGAAAGATTACAGAATAAAGTATGGAGGTTGAACGAAAAGCTGAAAGGACAAAAAAATACCTGAGCTGAGCCAAATAAGCTTTATAATAGCATTACCTCTAAAACTAAAGATGACATTTTATTATTAATCCGCTAGAAGAACAAAAAAATATGGTTACCTGAGAAAAATGAGGATTTTAAATAGAAGTAAAAAACTTGGAAAAGAATTTTTCCCTGAGCATTTTAAAACAGCAAAATTTTTTTTCATTCGTTTTATTTTCACTAATCGTTTTATTATTATTATTCCGTCATTTTTATATGTAATATTTTATTGATAGAGTAGCAGCTTATGCATAATAGCAAAAGTAATATCATACTATCATAATTTATTGTTATATTTTTGGTCTTTCTGAGTGTTATTGCAATTGGGAACGAAAAATTGTCTGAGTTAGCTAAAACAAAGGGCAGAAAAATCGAGCAAATAGTTGAAAAGATTTGATATATTTCTTTTCTTTCATTGAATAGCGAAAGTTTTCCTCCAAAATTTTAAAATAGCAAAAAGTTTTTTTTCCAAAAAACAAAAAAAGAAAAAGTTAAAGGGAGTAAAGAGAAACACATGGGAAAAGTAAAAGTATTTCGTTTTTTTCATCATCGATAACGTCGCATAATTCTGTTCAGCGCCCTCCCAAAATAGAAATTTGTTTTTGAACATTTCTAAT
The DNA here is from genome assembly GCA_900537255.1 of Acanthocheilonema viteae. NCBI lineage: Eukaryota > Metazoa > Nematoda > Chromadorea > Rhabditida > Onchocercidae > Acanthocheilonema > Acanthocheilonema viteae. Next base: position 8,128 of record UPTC01000009.1, on the reverse strand, counting down.
TTCTTTCACTTAATTAACCGTTCTATGTTGCCAGTAAACCAGTTGGAAGCAATAATTTACATTAGAATAAGCAGACTTTAAAGGTGCGCAGACTTGTGGATAATTCTAGCAAAAATCATAAAAAATAGAATTTAAAATAATTATTTTTGTTTATCGATGGTTGAATAATATTTTTGATCGACAGGTATTCCATAGATGATTTTATTTTATTTGTTTTAATTGATCTGATTGCGCTAAATCTGTTCATGCATGTTTAATTAAATTGAGTTCGACCATAATTTATCAATTAATTCAAATATGACTAAGGTCAGGCGATTCAGTGTGCTATTTGTATAATGAATTTCAGGTTGAAAATGGCTAATGACAATAATGACAATTACAAGCAACCGGAGAACACGAAAGGTAAGATAAAGCTGTATAGCAGTATTATTTTGGCCATCAATTTCATATCTTTGCTGTTACTGTTGGTTTAACAGTGTGAGCCAAATTTTATGAAACATTTAAATTCTTCTTGCCTTTCAGAGAGTAATGAAGAGAAAGTGGATGAGTTATTGGAAAAGCTATACAATCAGCCTTTTAACCGTAAAACCCGAGGAGCTGTTAAATTCAATGAAAGCCATATAAAATATGTAAGTGTTCCATATTTTTTTCAAATTTCAATGGAAATGTTAAAGTCTCAATTTGCAAATTAAAAAAATAAACCTAAAGCTCTCATCAATTTCTGAAAAAAATTATGACTAATGAACATTTTTAATGAACAGAGAGCTCAATCACAAACATAGAAAAAAAAATGTTACAAAAAAAGAAAGTCTTTAAAAAAATATGCATTGGTAACGGTGTTACAGCATCCAATGATATAACGTTACTGTACATTAAATACAATCATGCATTCATTTTTTAAATAATTCGAAATGCTACGTTATAGATTTAATTACTCTATTAGTCATATCGATAGGCGAAATTATCAATTATATCAAACTGCTCATCTTCAAATTTACTTCATTATTTTCACCTATTTCAAAGGATTTTGCAGAGTCTGTTGCATTCCCTGAAAGCCTTAGATTGCGTGATCGATGAAACGATAAATATGGAACAAATGATAGATTTAGGTCTTGAAGTTCTGGCACAAACTTGGAAACGGAGAGGCGTTGATTCTGAAATCGCTTTTCAGGCAAGAAGTTTCTACATGGCTAAATTTAGTAAAAAAGATATCAGATCTGAATTCAGAAGTTGATGCGGATAATCATCTTTACAGGGTTTACTAACGGTGCTTGAATATTGCCTGTATCGATCAGCAGCCGGGTATTTATCCTTTGAGCAATTCATCAATGCCCTTGGTTATAATGCGGTACAGTTTTGGCAATATGCAGTACCGTACATTTATAATTCTGACCTAACCTACGGTACCAAATTTCGTGATTCACTACTGTTTAGTTTAACACTGTATGATGTTAATAATGGAAAAAGTAAACTCAGGTTCGTAAATTTGAATTTTTACTAGCATAATAAAACAAATATGTAAAACAATTTTAATAGTTATGATTTTTCAAAATTGCAGAGTTAGTTAAGTCAGTTCGGTGAGTTTCCAGGCATTTGAGAGAGTACATTGCTTAGACTTGTTTTTCAGTAATGGAATATTATTTATTTGCATATATTCTATCATTATTCAACATCATCACATCACTTACAAGCATATAATATAAGCCTGTAATTTTGATTCGTTCTCATCTAAAACTTCGCAGTCATCTGATAATTTTCTAAAATTATAACTGCTTGTCATTTTTTAGGGAATTGTACTCTTCGGTGCCAGGTATTCGTAATTCCTTACTTGGAGTTCATGCAAAACGTTTCGATGAGCAATTCCATCATTTGCAACGACGATTAAGTATTAGTCGAGAAGGTTCATCATCCAATATGCTTAGTTCCACTGAGTCCATCTCTTCTCAATCCAGTGGAAAAAGAAGTGGTAGCATAACTCCGGACCGTTCACGAAGTACTTCACGCGGTTTGTTTTTTAAAAATTTTCATAAATGTCTCTTGTTAATCTCATTACTTTCGTTTTTATTTAGCATGAAAACTATTACTTGAATCAGTTTGTTAATTCAGATTATATCGTTTTCTGATCAAACGATAAATATCAATGCATATCTTGCATATCATATACTACTTTTAACTGATTTCAAATTCATTATTATGTTGCCTTCTTTTTGCTTTTTAAACCGATATGTATATATAAATTTCGTGTCAGAGAAACCACGAAGATCACGTCGATCAACTTCACGCGGTGCATCCGAGAGTAGTGTGAATTCACGAGAAGTATCAAAGGAAGTAATTGCAAGTGGAGGCTTGGCTAGTACTCATTTTCAGGTATTAATTTCAAAAACACCGTAATTTTCAGCTAATAGCTCTTTTTAAACTATTTTGAAGTTCTATAAAAGGGAGCATCGTTTTTGAACTGTTCAATTTGATCACATTTGAATTATTACTAATTCAGAGAAAATTTCATCATACTTTTTCATTATGTTTCTTTTTTTAAATATTTCTTCAGCAACGTGTAATCAACGTTTCAAACGCACCACCGGTTAGCTTAACACGGGAAAAAACGGGCGAATGGGAAATTAAGCAAGGTTCCGGTGGCCTAGTTTCAGCAGTAGATCCTGTAATGTCGAAAGACAAAGAAAATGTTTGGCTTGCCAATCTTGGAATGAATTTGCATAAAAAACCGAAGTAAATAATTTATCATAAATGCTTGCTAGGGATGATTAAAAGCAAAAACAAAAATTCAATTCTAAAGATTAAAAAAAGACTGCGAATTTTTAAATCTTGTAAGTTAAATTTTTTTAGGAGTGACGAACTCGATTTTGAAAAATCTAATTAATTTCAAATAGAACTTTAAATTTTGCTCTTAAAAAATCCAAAATTTGCTCGTTGACCTTTTATTTCGTCTTTCACACGGCCGAAAAAATTAGTATTAGTTTCTTAATTTCATAAAGCTGAATTAATATATTTGGAAGCTTGGAAGTGAAATATTATATTCATGGCTTAAAGGAGGCTCAAATTTTGTTTTAAATTTTTGATGGAAGTAGACGCGATGATCCAGTTTCATCATTTATATACTTTTAAAATTCGAATGACATCTGTGGGAAGAAGGTGGAACGATAGATTAAACAGTTTTGTGGAATAATAAAGTATCTGATAGTATCGACAATTAAATAAAACATAAAACTTTTTAAAGAATACACCATTTAAGTGCCAAACAAGAATACGAAAATTTAGGATCTAAAACACTTTTATAATAAAAATTATTGCTTAAGAACGAAAAAAATTCTATTTTGCAGATTATATTTATAATTTTGCAGGAGAAGTAGAGATCATTATAATCAAAATATTCATCCAACAACAAATACCCTAGGTACGTTTAATTGAAATTTTAAGATCAAAATTCCTTAAAATTTGAACTGTTCGACATTATATTAAATGATGAAATAAATATGTAAAAATTAATCAGATTTTGCAAAGAATTATAGGATTACCTTTATTGAAACAAGCAAATGCTGATGTTCTCTTTCATGTGCTCACGGATGGACCAAATAGTAAGGAGCAGGACATTCAACAAGGCAGGTAAATACTGAAATCATTTTAAATTTAAAAAAGAAGAAAAAGGAAAGCATCTGTCATTCTTAAATGGCAAAATGAATATTTGAGGGAAGAGATGTCATTATTGGACGTGTTGCATAATTATAACCGAGGTAATTATAAATTAAATCCTGTAATTGTGCAAGAAGATGACTATAATGTATACTACGGTGGAATAAGTAATGGCTTATTATGGCCTGCGTTGCATAATTTAGAAGAATATGTTGTCAAGGAATATGATGAAGCAAAGGTATGGTATATTATTATAAGCTTGGATAAAACAAAATAGCGTTTCCTTATGGGATACTGCGAACATTTTCATGAAGAATTAAATTAGATGACGTTTCAGTAAATTTAAAAATTTTTGTTGATTTAAAACTAGTTTTCTTATTTGGAAATAAAACATGTAAAGCTGAAATTATTAAAGGTAATGCGTGAACACTGGTATGCATACGTACGAGTAAATTATCAATTTGCTATCGATGCTGTTCGAAATAGCCGACCACAGGTATGTAATTAATAGGGTATAAATTAAATAATCAGACTGGACGACACTTAAACTTGATTTAATTAAATTAATCTCAATTGAATTAGTCAATATATTTCTCATTTTGCGAAAGAAATTTTCGAATTTAATTTGCCCATATTAAATTTTTTGAGAAGATAATGAACTTTTCCGTTATTAGCCAATACATTACAAAATTCGTTTTTAAATGAATGATTTATAAAAGTAGAAATCTACAAATTTGTTTTCTTTTGAATAACAGATAATCACAAATTTGATAATCCGAATAATTTACATAAAAATTAATATTTTTAATTGAAAATCGTCACAAGCGGCCAAAGATTAATGCTGCTACCAGAAAGTTACAATTAATAATAATGAATAAAAATGTGATTATTATTGTATATGCTTATTTCTACCTTTCCATGTTTATTCTATTAAAAACTGTCAAAAATTTCAGCGCTATTTTATATAATCTATAAACTTAGAGAACTGAAACTTAAAATAAGCATATTCAAACTCTGATTTTTATTCAACCATTCTTCATAGACCCATTAATTTCTTGTTTTATTGTTGAAATTATGTAGTTTCGAAATTTATATTTTAAATTAAATTATAGGATTTTATTTGGATTCATGATTATCATCTAATGTTAACTGGAATGATTATGCAAAGTTTGGATGAAAATCTTGAAGTAATCATTTTTGTTCTTTTTTATTTCTAATTTCGAATGATTTTATTCAATTTTAAATGTCAATTTATATTTTGCCTTTACTTGTTTATAACATAATTTACACGCAAAATAAGAAAAAGATTTGTTTGTATTAATTTAATGGGAATATAATGATATCGAGGATTGCTTGTATTTTCTTGGCAGAGTTATATAATCTTACGCTGGGGAACATTTTGTACATTTAAGTTAATAATCGACTATTTAATCATAGTGATCTAAGAAATATGATTTTTCTCGAGACAATGAAACCGAATGTTCTAATTAAAGTGCTATTTTACCATTCACTTAATAAGTATTTCCGGTTGGTTTCTTCCTGCATATACCATTTCAACCACCGGAAAATTTTTTCACTAAATATGCTCTCGTTGGATATGCCGTTTTACGGGGCTTATTGCAATTCAGTAAAGTATGTTATTCATAAAATTATGCTAACTAAATGAAACAAATTTCAAAATACTTTCAAAGTTATATGTCGAATTTAATCTTTTGTATAAAAGCTTTAATTTGTATTTATAATTTCATAATCATTACTCATTCCTTTTCTCGACCCTTCTGTTTCATGTAATGATAAACGAGATGACAGCGCTCATTGTTAAAGGTTGGATTTCAAACTCATCGTGATCGTGATAAATTAATCGAATTGTGCCATATCAAATTACCAAGTGCTGAGATTAATTACGAAAGTTCAACTGATGTTTGCTTTGTAACATATAAAGGATGGACTTGTTCACTCGGAGTTTTTCCAGTTTCTATTAAGAATGAAGACTTTTTACAGTTTGTTCGACTAAATGAAACTTGGCAAAGAGCTTCAGAAATACGAAAACGTGTAATTATCATGAATTTTTTGTAATATATTTTTTTGTTTTCATAAATTTTGTTGTGCTTTTTGAAAAATCTTTTAAATGTGAAAATTGCTTTTTTTTTTGCATTACATAAAATGAATGAAAAAATTAAATGTATGTGAAACTTGTTAAAGATTATGGGAACAGATGCGCCATCTGATGGTAAATTATTTTTTTCTGTCGAACGATTTGATTATACCAAAGGAATTAAAGAGAAATTATTGGCATATAAGAATTATTTTGAAAAATATCCGGAAAGAATTGGAAAAGATGTACTGTATCAGGTAAAATAATTTTTATGATTTCTGTAGAATAGGACATTACATTAGATTAATTTTTTCTAATATAAATTTTTAATCTAATTTTTTTCTCTAAAATAAATTTTTGGTTTAATAAATGGATTTAAGAAAATATGGCTATCAAGTTAGTTTTAACGAGTATATGAAAATAGAAAATGGGAATGAAGGGAAATTAAGATTGAAAGCAAAGATTAAATATCATAGCTTTAATAATTTAGATTGCGGTAATAAATAGACGAACTGTTGATACTTATCGTATGTATCAAGACGAATGCATTTTATTAGCTGAAGGTATCAATAAAATCTGTACATGTGCAAACCGACCAAATTGGAAACCATTAATTTTTCAAACGGAAGGATTACCACGAAAAGAACTCATTGCTTGCTATTTAGCAATGGATATCGGTGTTGTAACACCAAAAAAGGATGGCATGAATTTGGTTAGAAGCAAACATTTTTCATCTTAATTGATTTAAATTTAAAACTGTGAACAATTAGTAATTAGTTAATTAATTTCCATTAAATTGAAAACTTAGTTTATTTTGCAGAATTAGACATTAAACTTTACTTTTTCAATCTTTTAGGTAGCAAAAGAGATGCTATTATGTAATCCAAATGCGGGGTTAATTCTATCATCAGGTGCCGGTAGTGAAGTGCAGTTTTCGAGAGCAGGATTTTATCAGGAAAATGGCGACCAGTGTTATAAACGAGTAACTGATCTGTATGATCTGGATGGCTATTCGGATACATTTTATCAAGCTGCTATTCAAGATGTAGCAGACCGTCGAGCCAACAGCTCCCGATTACATGACTTCATCATGGCCCACGATATTGAAAAGTGGAGCGCAACCTTCTTAGATCCATCTTGGACCCATCAAGTGATTAGGCCAATTGAAGTATACTTTCTTTTCAGTTTTTTCCTTTCTTTTGTATGACTCATTCATTACTGTAATTCATTTTACTTAACTTCTGCTATGCCTTTGCAAATACCTTTATTTATTTTAGCTTAAGAAAAGGGATTTTAAATTTGTGGTTTAAAGTATTACAAAACAAGACTAAACTAATATTCAAAAATAAAAGTAATTTAAACTGAAAAAATTGAAAATTTTGATTGGAATAAATTCAACTAAATTTTAAAAAGATCAAAATATAAATATATGCAGAAATTATTGAAATTGTTGAAATTTTCAAAGTTCGCATATTTTACTAAAAACTGCGAAAACAGGTGAAAACGTTGGAAGATTTCTATACGATTATGCTACAAACGCGTAACATCAGACGTCAGATCGTAGAACGTGTCCTGAAAGGTATCCCAATGCGAAGTCATTTTGCTATTTCGCTGAAAAATGCGCTTGATTCATTGAAACTAAGTTGTAAAGCGAACACAACTATGCTTAACCTGAGGACAACATCGGAAGAAAGCACAGCGGATTATACTACCTTTGATATCAAGAATGAGTTGGATGAATTCGAAAAGGATTTATCCTTTTTAAAGTTTATCAGAAGTGATAATGTGTATAATGTCGAACAGTTTGTTGATGTTAGTTTATTTTTGTTGCATTCATTAATCTTCATATTATAATTTCAAGGAAAAAAACAATAAATCGTTTCTTAAATGATAATTAAACTGAAATAAATTGCTAAGCATAAGAATTCTAAAAGAAAATTGTCGGTGGCACAAAAGCAATTGCTTGTCAGTCTAAATCGAAGCCGAAATTTTTCATTTTTTTCTAATGAATATATGTTTTGTTGTTGAATTTGAGGAATAAAATTGAAGAAATTAAGGGAAATTGATGCATAATTATAGACATTACACGCTTATCATCCAAAATCGTCAAGAGCTTTCAAAGAAGAAGTGGCAGAAGCTGTTAGTCTTCTCTATGATGCTGATCATTTTCAATATTTTTTCACGGACCGTGACGGTACCTTGAAATCATATTCTTGTAGCTATCAAGCTAGTATACAACCAGCTTATGCTGCTGTCATTCAGGTTCAAATATATATTTTTTAGTTTTAAACTTAAAAGCTTTCTTATCATTGAGGTGTTTTCAAAAAATCTCTACTATAATATATTAAGGATTTTAATGCTATTAAAAAATTGTTTAATATTTTA